>JABWIB010002014.1:18882-45606 GCA_016617825.1 Platyplectrum ornatum | reverse complement strand
TAGACCAGAAAGGCTGAATCAGGTCTGTAATGCAGATAAATGAATAAATAATTCTATAATATAATATATATTTATTATATATGTATCACATTTACTACGTACTACTGGTTAAGAACCCCAGTGCAGAGTAAAATGTGGCGTCCATTGTGAAGATGTCAGTAATTCCGGATAAACTACTGTGTAAACTCCTGGAATTAGTTTTAGTGGCGTCTNAGTGTGTCAGAGATTTGTGTTTGTATTACACCCCATGCTGCTTCTATCAACCCAGGGACATATTCTGCAAGCTCTGTCTGTTCCTCCTGGAAATAATCATTTCATAGTGGAAGTCAGATATTATATTTGGTTTGGAGGTATTATAGATATTGTAGGCTGTGACACAGGCAGAAACATAGCTACACTGGCCCACTCTTACAGATAGCATCGGGGAAACCAGCTTACCCAGAACGGGTTATGGGACTCACTCACATATCTTGAAAAAGAACAGCAAGAATAACATTCAGCTGACAGAGTAATCTGTAATGAAAATACCAGGGTGCACCCAAGTCTATAAGCTGCCCTGGAAAAGCCAGGCAGAGAAAATGCTTAGCTGCAATTTTCAGATTACTGTGTCTAATTGGAAGAAGTTTGGGTACGTGTCCTGCATGATTCATTAACCGACAGCACAAGTCCTTTTACTGAAGATAGTTAAATAGTTTCACAACTGTAATGGAAGACGCACAAAGACGTAGCTTGTGAACTAACCCTATAGACCTGAAATCATTGCTGCGCTGAATAAACGACAGATTGGCCGAGAAACTATCCGGGCTACCATGAGAGGCGAGTAATATTACTGGAGGCAAAGGTAAAGATAGATGGAGTCACCGGAAAACGAAATACTAGGAACAAAAATCAAATAATAACTTCTGATCTGGTTTTGTTGTAGCTCACCACCCTTTAATCAGAGTTGCTGTTTTTTAGTTTCCTAGGAGGAACCAAGAGCCGGCACCATTGGCGATGTGGTGGAGGGCGTGATTTACTAAAATAAAATACGTCCTAACAAATTTAAATTTATTAAACTTTTCTCATTTACAGACTGAGGTCTAAATTTACTAAGCAGTGAGATTAAAAAGTGGGGATGTTGCCCATAGCAACCAATCAGATTCAAGCTCTCAGTTTCATTTTACATACTCTGAGTATGAGATCCTTGCCCTAGTTTAATATCCATGTTTTTGCTCTCTGCATGTAATCATATTGATGTTACCCATTTATAGATACATAGAAAGTGACAACAGATAGAAGTCAAATGTTCCATCCGATCTGCCATGTTTTACCTTTTTCATACCACACTTGTTCACATCTATGCAGTGTATAGGATTATAACATTACCAAGTCAGAACAGTTTACTTACCATTAAGAAGCTCTTTTCATCACATTGCTACAGTAATAATAATGAAGCAGCATCAGCCCCATTCATACATAAATGAAGCTGACATCAGTNATTTATTACTGACAGCCATAGTAATGTGATGAAATGAGCTTCTTAATAGTAAGAAATCGTTCCCCAGTTCACCATGTATAGCATACGGTACTTTTTCCGTATGGTATGGCATATCTTTATATTTATCTAAACCATGATTAAATTGTTTTATTGTATTGGCTTTCAGTGTTTCGAATAGGAAACTGTATTACTTGTGAAGTAATTTTATTTCACTTCCTCTAAACCTACCAGCTTCTACACATGCCCTTGATTACCCATGCCATCAATGTATAGATTTATATGCATTTCTTGTTCCACACTTTTGTACCTAACTTAAGCTGAGTACACATCAGCACGATGGTGCTGTTTCCAGACGATCAGCTGATCACGCGATCTGTGTTCTTACAACCCCACAATGCTTTGCTGCTGTAATAGGCTGCAATAACACACTCGTACACCAGATGGCTCTCTACTTAATTTTCAATGGGAATCATTGCTCCGAAGATCGTGTGCACAGTACACACTGCTGTTTGTATGTTTGTCTGTTTGTCTGAAACGATCCTGCAGCATGTTTTGTGAGTACACATGTAAGATTTCTGCTGAAAGGGTCCTTTATCTGTTGATTGGAAAAATTATCTTTCTGATGTGTACCCAGCATACGCCCCTTAATAAACTTGTATGTTGTCTCAGTTACAAGCTATATAAGTTCTTCTAGTATTTTTTATGTTGTGTGACAAAGGTCATGCACCATTTAAGTTGCTCTTCTCAGATATATTTATGTCTTTCTGGAGAATAGGTCTCCTGAACTGAACACTGTATTTCAAGTGAGTCAGCAGAGCCCTCTAACTCCTGCGTTCAGATTTTCAAACACTGCGAAATGGGATCTTTGTATGTAGTCATTAGTAGTAGCATTTATCTATTTTAGTAATTTGCTGAGTTTCAATGGTTCCCCAAGAAGAACAAATAGAACTGGCTTGCAGTATGGTATTTGTACTATAAAGATCCCGGGAAGCAGTCATGTGGCATTACAACTATTTTATTCGTCTTCGTAAATGTGCTCAAATTCTATTCTTTAACTCTAGTGTTATACAGACAGTACAGAAATAAAACATGTATCATTAAAACAGCACAATTATTTGAAAAATCTATTACGTTATCATTAAGTGTGAGATTAGTTTAAAACAATATATATGACTCTAGGATCTATTAGCTATGGCGCTTTTGTGATTTAATGGTCTTTTCTTTTTCATACACAAAATCCATTTTTCTCGAAACTCGAGGTCAAACTGAAATGTGCTTTCTGCCCAAGGAAACTGATCTATCCTCAAAATCATAACAAGTGTGAGCAGTTTAATGGAAAGACAGTCATTACACAAGAGATGATAACAACAAGGGATATGAATTACCTTTACCGTGACACAGAGAGGTCACAGATCATAGAACTGTAGAAAGGCTCCTGGGCTTATATCAAGAGCTCAGAATGTAACACTGTTTACCCTTTATATCACTAACAAGATTGCCGTTTTCTAACATCTGTGACTAGAAACAAAAATGTAACCCATGAACCACAAAAGTGGAGCACAATTTTTTTTTTACTGAATGGAATTTGAAAAGCGAAAAGAATTTAGTCATATATATTGCACTGTTGTACTGTTGTATTTTGTTCTCCATTTCACACCCTATTATGGTGTACTCTACTTACTACAGATACAACACTATAATGTTTTTAATGTGCATGGTATGCAGGACTGCCTCCACCACATGTAGATTTTGAGAAAAGTGTCAAAGGGCTGCACTAATGTGTAACAGCACACAGGTTGTCCTGCCAGTGACAATGGTTATCTTCTGCATTGATACGCCACCTAGCTGTTAATACTGGGACTGCAACTTTTCAGAGTTACTGACAGCATGTTTTCTGGATAACTCCAGTGCCATGGCGGTATTTTAGAAGCTTTATATAGTGTCACATCTGTATGTTTTAACTTTGTACCCCAATGATTTTTAGTATACCCCCCAATTAATCCACACTGCCGATGCTGTGTAATAATAATAATAATAATTAAAAAAAAATTATAGACTTCCTAGCTTCCCATTTTCCACTCATAGGGGTATATTTACTAAGCAGGGAATTTGCTTGGGAATTGAAAAGTGGGGAAGTTGCCAATAGCAACCAATCAGATTCGAGCTTACATTCTCCAGTATGTAAAATGAAACTGAGAGCTCCAATCTGATTGGTTGCTATGGGCAACTTCCCCACTTTTCAATTCCCCAGCAAATTCCCTGCTTAGTAAATAGACCCCATTGTTTTGGTGTACATACTGAATTTCTTGACCGGAGTGCATTGTGCTCAATCCAGACTTAAGAGCAATATATTGGTTCCAGTAAAAGAGGTGTTTTCAGTTTGATCATTAGGACCACTCTTCTAGATCAGTCACATGCAGCATTTACATCTTCTTAAAATATATTTCAGCCCAGATATATTGTGCTGCACCTTAATTTATTATTTATATGGATCCATATTTGTGTAAAAAAGTTGTGCTATTATATCTAAATAACATCTTTACAATCATGAGATGCCTGTAACATGCAAGATATTGTTTTAGCAGACTATTTCCACAATACTTCAAACATAGGCCTATTATATTATTACAGCAGCAGTATTTAGTTACTCACCAGTAAAAGCTAGCTATCACCATTTTTGTCTTTTAGGATTTATCGCTAAAATAAGAACTAACACGTTGGTTGAATCTGTTGAATTACAGGCTGAAGTGGAGCCATCACCTGTATGCTGGAGGCTACCATTATGAAGTCTTCAAACTACATTATATCAATAAAACTGAAATCGTGACCTTTCTGATAACATTAGGTAGCAATAAGCCCATAGGGGGGGAAGTCTTTTTTATAGAAACTTACAGCTGATGATAACAAGTGATGACTAACATTTGCCAAGGACATTTATATAGAATGAGGTTTCCACCATGGAGGCTAATACTTTCTGCTGACACGTCCATAATACTCCTGTAGGCAACATCAGAGAAGAAGGAAGGGGGAAGTGGAGGAAAAGAAATAGTGTGAGTGCACAAAATTGATTGGACCAACAAAGGAGAAAGTATGCAGTATTCAACGTTTCAGATACTGGAGTTTATGTCGTATAATTGTAAGTTTAAGGTAGGGGGTCTCTTTGTGGATTCCAGCAGAGTGAGAGAGGGTGTACAATGACAAAGCGGAAGGACACAGAGTTGAGAGATGATGTTTCTAGCACAAGTCTAACAGTGTAACAGTAACGCTGGTCAGTATTTGTGTGCAACATGCAACAATAAAGTATTCTCCCTGCATGCAAACACTGACATATATTTTACCCCCCTTGCAATTCATCATGGTTTTACCCACTCTTGAGTCAATAGTACTTAAAGGTCTGAATTTGTCCATTAATCTCTAAATAACTAAATACATTTATTTTTAAATACATTTATATCAGATAATCCCTGCCTTAGAAGGGACACTGACTCTGATTGGATGCGCAGAGCCTAGAGACCTAGCACCGGCCATGGATGCACCTTCACTATCCGTGTACAGAAAAGTCACTAGTCCACACAGGGCAACCACCCTGACAGAAGCTGTAGTATAGATGTTCAGGCCAGGGTGCTGCAGGGGCTGCCCGGTATGTTCCACTGATTGGGGGCGAGTGCTGATCTGTTACCTGCAAACATCTATATGATCAGGGCTGGTGCTAGGTCTGCGGACACCCTAGGCAGACCTAGCAACGCGTCCCCTCGCGGGCAAATGACGTGTCGGTGTGACATCATGATGTCGGCCACTTCTAAACTACAGAGGAGGGCAGCAGGGTGCCTGCCTGCCTGCCCAGCCATCCACCCACCCTCCCAGGTTTATTATTTTGGGGGGGTTCTTTTTGAAAAAATTTTTCCAATGTTTTATTTTTAAATGCTGCCGCTCTGCCGTCCCTGCCGGCCGGTCGCCCTAGAGGCCCGTCTGAACTGGCCTAATGGGCTTGCTGGCCCTGTATACGATGTCAACAGACTGAGTAATTACACAGCTTTCCAATCAAGAACTGACTAAAGAAATAAAAAAGAATGCAAAACAAAAGACTAAAACTACGCAGCGTGAACTCGTACATTTCAAGTTTTATAAAAAATGACGTGTTTTGTAGAAATGCTGAGCACTGGAAGTCAACAAAACAAATGGCTTTTCCTATTGCCTTCTCTTTTAAGTAAACAATTTTCGGGAATTATTGTTTCTCTCCCTCCATATTTAAAGGAGATATAGACAGTCTTNACGGTTTATTAAACCGGAAGGTCATAACATATTTTATGACTGCTGACAAATATTCGTATTAAACAGAGAAGCTTGGCAAACAGAGATAAAGTAAACACGAGCGGTCAAATCTCCCTCACCAATACTGAAAGAAGTCATCTAAAACGTTTATTTTGTCATAAATCTGCAAAACACATTGATTTTGGAAGTAAAATGCTTCATGAATTTTGGGTTTAACATCTGATAGAATCATTTTATTGGCAAAGTCTAGACTGGTCTTTTATATATACCTGACGTGTATATGTCATATAGGGAAAAGCAAGGCTGGGTAAAATATTACCTCAATATCCATAGAAAAGCTTTGTTAAAAATCCTAAGGCTAGATTTACCAAACTGCGTAATAACAAATGTGGAGATGTTGTCTAAAGCAACCATCAGATTCTAGCTGACATTCTCTAGTTTGAGAGCTAAAATCTGTTTGGTTTCTATGGGCTACATCTCCAAGTTTCCTTGTAGTAGAGTCCGACCCTTAGACTTGGGCCAGAAAATATAAGGGCCCAAATTTACAAACCTGCATTGGAAAAGTGGGGATGTTGTCCATAGCAACCATTCTCCCTGCTTAGTAAATTTAGGCCAATCGGGTGGTCCTTGGTGGCACAATTGCTGCCTCAAGTCCAGATAAGGAAGGTTTACCAGGTTTTAGGGGATTATTGAACAATGGCGGGGGAGTTAACAACTATATCTTAGGGATTGACCGGGTGATCCATTTACTACATTATATTATAACATTTTGCAAGGGCAGAAGAACAATTTTTTTCAAGGGTGAAAAGTATGTTGGGTCCTAAAATAACCAAAAGTTGAATGCTTAACATGAGTCTCTCAGTTCACAAACTATTAATGTCCCAACGTCACTTGATTTTAAACAGGTTATATGATCATGTCCCAGAAAGAATTTTCTGAAGCTATTACTTTGCTCTGACACACAAGACAATTACAATTATTAAAGAGAAGCTTAACGATACCCTCTGAACCAATGCCTACCTGTTGTCACTGCGTCCACCTATTGTCATTGAACGGTGGCACCCACTATTCAGTGGCAATCTCCTATTAAATTTCCCAGTGCTGGATGNAATATTACACTAGGAGGACAAAGGGGTTCATTTAAATTAAGCTAATACGTCAGGGTCTGCCCAGATTTGTGCAGTAGGCGTCTGAGTTGCCAGGGAAATGACAGGGTTCACTCCCTTCCCCTCCGCACGCCTGTCCTGCTGTAGGTCTTATGTCCTAATGTATTGTTAACAACTCTTCCTAAATTTAAGTGAGACCCTGAGGTGTTTGACATGCTGATACAGATGCAGTATTCTGATATTTTTATTGACAAATAGTTTTCCTGGTAACACTAGACATACTCATGGGTGGAATTAGTCACAGGACACACCCCTTTGGTGCACATCTTAATGGTGCTATCACACCCTTTATATACCATGTTGACACTATGGAGGAAATAGGTATGTAAATTCCAGCTAGAAGGTAGCAGGGTAATAATTATATATAGACATATATTATACATGTAATCAGTAAAGAGGAAGGGGCAGTGGTCGAGCGACTTTCCCTAGGGTGCCCAGAGACATAGCACCACATGTTCGCACAACTTACAAAATGACTGCTTTTGTTTACGCAATGAAGAAACTTTATTTCCTTTCTGGAGATACTTTCTACATTGAAGTAAAAAATTAAACATCTTTAATATCATATAAAGCGTAAATGCAGCTCTCTTCATCCCTAGTAGATCAGAACTGCAGCATATTACACACAACTTCAAAACAGTATTTTAGTCTGGACTGCGTTATCATTATCAGGAAGTCTGGTATTTAAATGCACTCAGGTTAGTCTTCTTAATCCTTCTTCTTGTTTTATCTCTGGGAAAATGGTGAAAGGAAAATAATTNCATTTTTTGTATTCTGTATCTTACAAAATAAAAGTACTTTCCCAGAGATAATTCATCTGTACGGCCCAGAGGGGGATTTTCTCAGTTTCTCTCTCAAAGAACACATTTAAGTAAGTTAGATCAAAACTCTCTGCATATATCTTTTTTTGCCTGAAATCAAATCTATAATACAAAATCATACATTTCCTCCAGACTACCGATATTTATGCTCTTAGAAAAAAGTGGTGAATTATTCGAAATAAAAAGAAATAAGTAGAGAAAAAGCCTCTCTTCCTTTTCTTTCTCCACAAATGTGAATTTATTGTTACAACCAGTGGTCGAAGTGGAAATTTAGAATATAATGGAAGTCAATGGAGATTTGTAGTTTTTCAATTACATCAATGAGAGAAGTGCCGGTATGGCATACCCCCGTATAAACCCCCACTTCGAGCCCTGGTTACTACAATACCGTATCTACTACAATTACTAAAATATATTTCCAGTGGATATTTGTGCAAGGGAAAATCACCCCGTCTGGAATCATTCACTAGAAAAATTTCGTTCTAGCGGAACGAATGGATGGAGCACCTGTCATTCATGAAAGCGCCGGGGGAGCAGCTGGGCACCCCTTCAGTGCCCAGCCATGGCTGCTAAAGGTGGCACAGACAAACAGGGTGATTTTCCCTATGCGGCGTCTCCGTCTTGCACGGAGAGGATGTTGTATATCTGTGACGGTGCCCAGCGAAGACATCTGGACAGTGAGTATATTTTTATTTAATTTATTTCTTTTCTTTTTACAGGCTTTTTCTTTATTTTTTTGTAAACAAATGAACATCGGTGATCAATCAGAAAATATTTTTGATCACCGATGTTTGTTTACATTTCTCAGCATTTTGTTGCCATTGGGGTTTTTTTAATGTGGCCATACTCTGACCGATTTTTTCCCAAAGCCCACCAATATCTTGGGTTTTGGGTAAAATCGGCCCGTGAATGGCCACCTTAAGAGGTAAGTATAGTATGGGGGTTATTTTTATTTTTTTTTACTTTTTAATTATTAAACAAACGATATCATTCAGGACATGGAAAGGCATTTTATTGCCCTTTTCATAGTTAGCTGGCTACACACTAGACTAGATTAGGGCTAAAATCGTTATAGTAGATGCCCCGCTTAAGATTTATTATTATTTGCACCAAGGTGCAAAGCCTAACTTAGATTTAGGAAACAAAGACTTAAAGTTTGGGCTACTGGGCTGGGATCACCCACAGTGATGTCACTCAACCATATTGTTCATTGATTGGTCAGGCAACTAGCAGCGAGAGGAGCGTCCTGTTCCAGCATAGCATATAAGACAGAAAAGAAGTGACCCTTTTTATCCTGGGAACTTATCACCCTCCCTTCTTTCACGGTCTATGTTTTTCATTTTTATGTTAGTAGTCATCTTGTCCAGACATGCAAGTGGTGGTGGTGAGCCAATGTGTCGCTACGTTGAAGGTTATTGGCCATCAAGCTGCTCCAGTTTCTTGATACCTGGTGGAACATAAATTAAACCTGTTCTAGTGGGACCTCACCACACAGTGACACTCATACATAGTTGCACCGAGTAAAGGAAGAGCCAGTGACCTAGACTACAGGACTGAAGAGTCGAAGAGCAGGTGTCTAGGCAGCTGGAAGAGACAAGGAGGCTACCTGAGAAGTCAGGTGGAACGGATGAGAGTCTGATGGAATAGATGAGTCAGGTACAATGGACTCAGAGATAATGGGAGTCAGGTGGAATGGATGTGAATCTGATGGAATAGATGAGAGTCAGGTACAATGGACTCAGAGATAATGGGAGTCAGGTGGAATGAACACAGCAGTGTCCAGTAGGGGTCGAAGGATTATTGACGCAACTGATGCCATCAATTCATGAAGTATGTGCTTCCTATACTGCCTGACATTGTAAACTGGTTTTAGTTTTTTTAAAGCCTTAATACCATTTTGGTCCATTTTCAAAAAGCCCCTCGTTCTAAAATCTAAGATTTCTCAGCTTTCTTTGAACCCCAAATCTGTTATGTTTTACAGCATATATGCTGTGCATCTGACACTCATATAATTCCTCCTAATGTTCTTAGCGGCAAGAAATTCGACTGAATGAGTAAGTCTGCAATGTGGCTTTGATAAGGCTTTAGCTGTTTGATGTTCCTTTTATCCCTAATAAAAAGAAACACCAGGCGTAGCAATAAATACTATGTCTAGCATACTTTTCCTGCCTGCGCCAACAAACGTATCTATCCTGGGTTATGTTATGATCACTTCAATAAAATAAAATGCCAGGGAAGCATTAACTTGTAATTAAAAACAGATCAATTGGTTTGAACAAGTCTGTAATGTGCTTATTGTACAGTATGCAGTACACAGAAAATGTGATTACAAGTGTAGGCCAAGTTTTTCTACCCTCTGACGGGAACATGATATAAATTACTAGATACAGACATCCATAAACCCATTAAGTGTAGAGCTAATTAAACAGTGTCTTCATATCAGATGCATGGGCATAACTGCAGGGTGGTGCAGTGTGTGCGGCTGCCCTTTAAGCTGTCAGAGATTGACAGTGGGAAACTAAGCTCTGGGCTGAGGGCTGTTTATAAATACAGATGTGACACTTTATAACGTTTTTGAATGGCCACCATGTCGCGGTATGCATGACTGGCTCCGCCGATTTCGGAAAATGTGCAAAAGGCTGCACTAATGTGTAACAGCACACAGGTTGTCCTGCCACTGAGAATGGATATCTTCTGCATTGTGCATTCGCCACCTAGCTGTTACAGTTGGAACTGCAGCTTGGCACATATTTGTATGCTTTCAGGATAAATCCAGCGACATGGCAGTATTTTAGAAACATTATGTTAACATTATTAAGTGTCACATCTGTACATTGAGAGCAGCACGGAGTGCCATGCGCTATTTTAGTTTATTTTATTAACTAAGTCATGCCTGCTCAGCCCTATCCCATCACTTTGCTCAGCCACATTGTTCCATCCTGACAACTTTACGTCCAGTCAATGACTTCCGCGCGACTCGGGAGGAAGTCGGGTAAAGGTGCCCTTGGAATGGCTTTGGGGTCACTCATGTGGATAGTGGTCGCATGGACAACTGATCCGCACCAGAGTCTTAGCTGGTCCTGTGTCTCTGAGTTTTACCAAGATCCAGTATTTATTATTATGTGGACACAGGTGTAATCTATTCAGATCAGCTATGTTCTTATTACCTTACATTTACGTTGCAGCGGATTCTTAGCCACAAGGACAAACATTAGTTATTATGTCACAAAATAATTAAAAAAAGTTAAATATAGACACATTTTGTTTTCTCTGTAAACATCAAAATAAACCAATTAGTATGCAAATATTGTTATTGAGCTAATTATTATGTCAGTGATTAGGGCACTGCTCCCAGACTAATTCATCAGGACACGAAATACATAAAAGATCATAGATGCAAATTAAGACTTTTCAAAGAATATCATCTAAAGGTATTTGGGGTTTTTACATAAAATGTCATTACAAATAGAAATATAAGCACATTGTCCTTGTCTGTGCAATGTAAACATTGTTCAATATGAGGAGGCGGATGACAGCAGAACGGAAATATTGTATGTTAAGGAGGTTCCTCTATTCAGAGGAGAGATAGTTGTTTATTAAACAAGCAGAATTTTAATTAAATTCCTTTAATTAACAGCATGGAAGATAGCATTTCTGCAGCATTGAGATTGTCTGCCTGGTACAGTTCCAATCAGAAATGGCTGTGGTCTTGCCAACATCCTGTTGAAAACTGGAATATGGCATGCGGATAACGATCAGGCGAAAACACCGCCGCCCTCCACCATTATATCGGCTGATTCATTGTCCGAAAGTCACAGGACAAAGTCAAGAATCACTAACACCTATATATGCATACTGAAGCTCCAATCAGCAATAACTCTGTAGACACCGGACCAGATCCAGACTTTACGTACTATTGACTTACTCAAAAGTGGGTAAAACCATGTTAAAATTGCAGGGGGGTTAAAATGAATGTCAGTGTTTGCATGCAGGGAGAATTTTATTGCATTTTGCACACAGATACTGACCAGCGTTACTGTTATTAGACTTAGACTCAGCTCTAATACTGTTTGCAACTAATAAAATTACTAATAACTAACTCCCCTGCAATAAGGTTTTTCCCCCCTCGTGAGTAAGTCAATAGTGCGGAATGTCTGGAACTGGTCCACTGATCTGTAGATTTCTTTGGATCATTTATAAATTGTTCCCAGAAACCTTTGCTGCACTAAAATGCTGCAAGCACATGATCGTCCAAAAAGTGGCCCTATGCAGAAATGGGAATTGATGCTCAGAAGATTTCGTGACACTACATGAAGTACTTTTCTGAACATCACACATAATAGTAGCTCCCAGACATGAAATCAAATGATCGCAGACTGTTTCAGATGATTCTGCAGCATCATCGGCCAATAAACACTGATAAGATGTCGGCAGAAAGTATTGTTGATGATATAATGAGACAGAAAATCGTCAGAGAGCCCCAGTGTGTACCCGGCTTAAGAGCAATCACATTGCATATATGTCGTCTGGGTTACGTTTTCTTGTAGGCATTCCCTCTTAGTCTATAGTATATTGTTGTGGTATGGCCCCTGCCTTGTGCACAATAACTAAATATTTTATTTTATGTAATGTTTACCCATAAGAATGATCCTTTCATCAATATCTTTAACTAAATGACCATTTCATTTATAAATCTACTAATACTAAGTACTAATGTCCTCTGTTTTGTCCAACACAAATATGTCAAGTGATCAGCTCTGGCAGTCATGTAAGATGATGTAGAGGGAAGATAACCTTCTGGGCAGCTAATCATTGAAGTATTACACGAGTTATGTCTAAACTGTGTCACAATAAAAGGTCACTCTCCTCTGCTCTGTATTTCGGTATTATGAGGAACAAAGTGGCATCTATCAAGTAGAGAACACAATGAAATATACAATTTAACTAGGAGGACTCAAGATGGTCCAAATTGTCTCAAGGTGGTTCAGAAGAAAAGATCCTGATTCTGGGTAGGATCAGGGTGGAGTTTGGACGGGGATTATTTGCCCTGTTTTCTTCCCTCAAAATGTTGGGAGGTATGCTATGCAATGATAAATTAGGCCTCAAAATGCCGGCACACTAATGTTAGCTGAATGCATTTAGAAAGATTCAACTCTCCCTGAATATCAAGGAGACTTCTCGAGCGGGTGACTCCCTGACTCCCTGAAGTTTTGGGCAATGTCCCTGATGCTTTCTCAGCTCAAGAAGTGATTGCAGTATGATGACATTGTGCTCTATTTCTATAGACAAATAATACCCCTTCTCCACCGACAGTTTATGCACATGAACGCACATAGACCTGGGGTCTTTTTTGGTGGAAATGGTTGCCAAGAAAAAAAACCTGACCTATGTTTTTTCCCGGGACTAATGCAGGGTTTTTACTGGGATTTTTTCCCAGGTCGCTGCAGTGAAAACAGTAGCAACTAGGGTTTCCCTTTAAAATATATAGTGGATGTTGCTGTCTGATCATGGTCTCCTCTGTAGCCTTGACAGGGGGTTTCCCCATCACTTAAAAACCAGTGTGTTTCCACCAGTTCTCCGGTCTTTCTTAAAGAGAACCGATTGAAACACGTTGGTTTTTAAATGTGTACTGAATTTGCTGTCCAAGTAACCTGTATACTAAGAGGAGAAAGGATTGATTATTAAAGCTACTCATCCATAACTTAATGTGTTTTATGTTGCCTTTCTGCAATAAAGTAATTGATATTTTATTAAGATCGTGGTCCTCTACTTCTCTCCCCCCGCAAGGCATCCTGTATGCTCTGTCGGTAGAACAAGGCTTGGAATGCACCACTGCAAGGACTACCTATCTGTAGGAAGGAGAACACGCTGAGAGAGGAGACGGGGAAACCCCCTGTCCCGGCTGCAGAGNAGACCACAATCGGACGGCAACATCCACCGCAATCTGACTATCAGGAGTATGACTACACAACTGTGAGCTACCACATACTGGGTCCTGAGTTTAATACCATCACTCAGACAATATTTTGATACTAAGGGGTATATTTACTAAGCAGCGAGATTGCAGTGAGATTGGAAAGTGGGGAAGTTGCCCATAGCAACCAATCAGATTCAATCAGTTTCATTTTACACACTGGAGAATGTGAACTCGAATCTGATTGGTTGCTATGGGCAACATCCCCACTTTTCAATCTCACTACAATCTCGCCGCTTAGTAAACATACCCCCAAATGTGTCTGATTAGTAAATTCCGGCAGGAGACTTTGAACTATAACAAATTATTATTATTGTTTGGGATATTTCATTTGGTGTCCATTTACCTATTCACTCTTTTCTGTTACATGCATATGGTTTATGTGCATATGGGTCTCGGTGAACACTTTTGTATTTTAGTTCTTATATCAGGAAGTTTGTGGACCCTTCTGGTCTCACTTGGGGGTATATTTACTAAGACGCGAGTTTGCAGTGAGATTGGAAAGTGGAGATGTTGCCCATGGCAACCAATCAGATTCAAGCTTTCAGTTTCATTTTACACACTGGAGAATGAGAACTCGAATCTGATTGGTTGCCATGGGCAACATCTCCACTTTCCAATCTCACTGCAAACTCGCGGCTTAATAAATATACCCCTTGATGTTGGCTGCAGCTTGAAGCGCTGATACATATCCCAAACTCATCTTTCTATTACACTTTTGGTTTTGCAATGGAGTGCAGGGTCCACTCAGAGATAGTATAATAATATTTCTTAAAGGAAACAAGCTTTCATGCATTGAATAGACTCAACGCTGTGGAAATTTCCAGGATGAGAATGTAGCACGGCAGAACAAGCAGAAGAGTCATCAGACATGGGAGAGGAAAACATATTTTTGACAGAAAGTTCATTTAATTTCATCTACTTCTTCAAAAGGAATCTCAAGGTGACAGGGCTGTAGCGAGCTCTCCTTGTAACATGCATTCCCTTCACTTGTTCTATCTCCAGCCGGAGTCGACTAATGAGACTGCTTTGCATTTCACTAGAGCAGCGAATGTCGTTGAAAGGGCTTCCTCTGATTACCTTATAAATATGTCATTTGACCAATCTTTCCTGCAAGGGATTATGAAATATATTAGTGGCTGGAAAGTAATCTTACCTGGAAACTGCTAGCCATGACTTTCATTAACATGAAGCACTTAGACTAGTTGCTAATATGGGTAACAATGTTCCCGTGGGAATAGGCAGTCGTACGGACGGCACAGAAGTCTAATTCATCCCCATACCATGTTCTTACTTTAAAATATAAATGTAGATTCCCTCAGCCAACCTTGCAGAATTAAGGTGAACAGGTCTGGCTGATCCACAGGGCAAATGGGCAAATGGCAATTGCCCTGGGGCTCCCATGCGCAAATAAG
The DNA here is from genome assembly GCA_016617825.1 of Platyplectrum ornatum. NCBI lineage: Eukaryota > Metazoa > Chordata > Amphibia > Anura > Limnodynastidae > Platyplectrum > Platyplectrum ornatum. Next base: position 30,481 of record JABWIB010002014.1, on the reverse strand, counting down.
CCCCTGAACTCAGGGCTCAATATAGGGGCCACTCCTTTAAGCATCAGATAAACAATGAGGCTGCATCATTAAGCATCCTTAGTTACAGCTTAACTGAATGACATGACCACATCTTTTGGGTCAGCGCAATTCAAACTAAAGCGAGAGCCATGGAGGAAGGAGGAAGACAGCAAAAGTAAGGAAAGATTAGAATAAACTATAAAAAAGTTTGAAAAATTGTCCAGACACATATTGATATTGTTTAATGTATGTGTAGGTATGTGTGTTAAGGTGCAGCATCCTCAACTCCCCTTAATCCTGAGAGCAGTTCCAGAAAACCACTTGACTTGCGGAAGTCTGTGTTGTGCGAAGGTCTGGATCTGGTCTGTTGTCTTGACATTTTAAGATAACCATTGTCAATGGCAGGACAACCTGTGTGCTGTAACATATCAGTGTAGCCTGTTGACATATTTCCCAAAATATAGGTAAATGTGCATATCACGGCATGGCTGTATTTTAGAAATGTGTCACATCTGTAATAAGGGTTAGGTAAATATGGAAATTCATAAAGTTGCCCAAAAAAACCCATAAAGTTTTATCGAATAACTCATGATTCTGGGAAAGTTAGAGATGTTTATAACAAGCATTACTACCACTGCTTAATCTTTAGCCTTTATTGGCCATTAGTGAAAAAAAATATGCACATACACATAAAAGAATTATACACCTTATGCCTGAAGATGACTCCAGGATCTCTATCTACAAAGGTGAACCAGTACAATATAAGTGATGGATAAACTTCTAGACGTTCTTCAATAAAATATTAGTGCAGTAACGCGGTAAGGTTTATTTTGTTAAAAATTTTTAAATCTTTTGCTATTTGCTGTAAATAAACCCAGCATGTGGTAGAATGTGAGATTTCTAGAAGAACATAATCTCTCGCAAGAAACTAGTAAATTATGTTTTTGTTTATGCCAGAACTGTCAATGGTAAATTTACGATGCTTTTTTGCTCGTTGAAGTTTATTCCAATTTTTATCATAACTGCTTCTGAGTAATGTTATAATTAAACTGGAATGTAAGAGTTTGGGACATAAAAAAGCTAACAGCTATACGCATGAGTATAAACATCGGAAAATGTTGAAAAGTACTTTTTCTCTTTTTATTTTCACAAAATAATTGGTTCTCTAGTGTTTTTCTGTCATTATTACGATACGACAAAACGGCCTTGTTTGCTGGCTGTAGCACAAACAAAACTGCCCACGTTTGAAGGTGACATGTCAGACAGGGTGCCAGGGCCACCATCAGGGGGGGACAGTCCCGGGCCCAGCTGTCCCTCCACCCCCCGGCAGTGGCCCGCCTCACTGAGTTCAGGCAGGCTGCCGGCAGTGGCCGGCACCCCAGTACAGAGCACCGGGCCACTGCCTCCTAAAGGCTCGATGGCCTCCTGCGGTGACGTCACAACGCAGGAGTCACAACGTTCTAGCGTCATGTGGGGGGCCTGGCCGCGCGCAAATTTGTGAGTCCTGGGTGATCCTGGCGGCAGCCCTGCAGGGTGCTATGGTCCAATATGGAAGCAGCACATCCAGATGTGCTATGATGTGTCCTGGATAACATATTAAAAATATTTTATTCATTTTTATTCATATCAGGGCGCGAACTTGTAGCTTCGCTCTCGATATTTAAAACAAATGGCTCCTTGGGTGTGGGGCATGAGAAATGATTTATGCAAATCATGCCATAAGCACTGTCTCCTTTCCGATAAAACTCCCATTGATAGGGTTNATAAGCAGGGGTGGTACTTAAGTCAATAAGTCTCGCCCATGCTTAGGTCTTGAGGTAATGATTTTCATGAACTCATTGCTTCTAGCTCTGGTCCGGGTGGAGGACCTAAGATCCGTACAATACCCTTCCACATAGGGCTACGTGTGATGAACTTAAGGTAAGCTTCTGAATGTGTAAATAACCAAAATGCAGTGTGTTTGAGAAGAGGAGCAGGGGGATGCACTGAGAAGCTACGACAGGAACTAAGGAGTGTTCTGTTGTATTGAAGTAGGTGTGCTGGGACAGATTATGTTCCAAAATCTGTATCAAAATCATTGTGCCTTGGATTATACATCATTATCAATTGTATAATAACTACATTTAATATATCCTACACACAAGATCCCTTTCAAAGATCACTATTACAAATCACAAATTTATTAATATCTAGGTATAGGTCAATTCTTAGTAATAAAAGCAAACTATGGGGAAACCTTTGCTATAGCTGTAAATTAATTGCAAGCATACTAGGCATACCCATCCCTCAAAGTCTTGGAGCCATTATAATTCATTAATTGCTGTTAATTGTTAGTTCATTCATGATTTTCCCCCAAATAACATTCTCGCCATGCAAACTGAATATAAAGAGTGGCTGCAGGCAGCGGTATAAAGAGATATTGATTTATGGCTGATTACATTTAATTGAATCAATATGAATCAAAGCAAGCTTGTGCAATCAACAACAGGGCTGAAGTAAGGGGTCAGGAGATTATTCCCTTGTCATGTTGTTCCATTGTAGCCTTCAGGGGCAATGATAACAGGAGATACGGCTCTGGTCTCCACTAAGGAACATTTCAGCACCAAGGTACCTCAATAATTTGGGACTTGGAATCCTCCCACTACCCCCCTACCTACCCCATGTTTCTTGATCACTTCTGGCTATTGTATCATCAAGAACTGTACATGAATGAGAGAAACATCTCATCTCCCTCCCCATGTCATTAGTCCTGGAGGCTTAACCCCATTATCACCAAGTATGACCCATGGGAAATCCATTACTTCCATGTGGTCAACTATTAAATTAATGTAGGCTGGTCTTCCTGGATCCTCTGGATACCAGGGAACCTGTCATGGTTGATAGACGTTAAGGTTACTACTGCACAGTAATATACTGTCTGCATTGTATTCTTAGCTTTCGACCAGGAGAATCCACTGAATTCTGAGAAATGGGGTTTTGTGGAATTATTCAGGTCAGTAAAGTAACAAGTGTGTGTTAAGGAAAGTAAGTCTATACTTTTACACATTAGCCTTTAACTCACACCACATGCTCAAATATGCTTTTGGATAAGCAGTGGACAAGCCATGGAAAATCTCAGGCGCCTGGTGGTGTATGATACACACGTAATATTCCTCAATGATAAAAAATTATTTTAATGCTGCAAACCCAAGCAGAAAAAATGTAAATTATTTATTGTCAATGGGCCAGATACAGATCTTTAGGCACTAATGGATAAAACCATGTTGAACTGCAGGGGGAGGTAAAATGAATGTCAGTGTTTGCATGCAGGGAGAATACTTTATTGTTGCATGTTGCACACAGATACTGACCAGCGTTACTGTTACACTGTTATTACACTTGTTATTAGATTGCAACTAATTAAATTTAACTCCCCTGCAATTCAACATGGTTTTGCCCACTCTTGACTAAAGCTGGTCGGTTGGAACAATTTATTGCAGTGTATGGCCAGCTTAAGTCATGAGTGCCTAAATATCTGAATCTGGCCCAATAGCGGTAGCACCATGCGTTACTACACCGGCATTTTTATGGATTGGACAAAAAATGATCTTTAATATAAAAGCGCAGATAATGCAGCTGTATATTCAGCAGCCTCTGTGCATACAGCAGAGGAAAAGGCTTCCCTATCACTGCGTCCCTATCCAGAGGTAACAGATTTAGCAGACCAGTCCAGTAAGTTCATTGGGATGAGTTAATTCTTTCTTTATTGCATTTAAAAACAATAAAGAGCAATGGGCCAGTGCTGGATTGTTCTGCACATTTTTGGGTAGATATGCAATCTTTCCAAACCTATGCTCCAAACACATTCTCTCAGCGCACTCTCCTTGGCACGCCTCTTGCATGGACGGGAAATTGGCCACTTTGGCGTTGTGAACCCTAGATTTAGGCACGCCTCCTGTAGCTCTCTTCATTTTCCATCTTCTGTTCGGTCACTCTTACGGAATGATGTGGAATGCATGTTACCGCGCCAGCCTTTAACAATACAACATTTTCTAATTAAGGATAAAAGAAAAGATTGTGATAATAAGGAAACACAACTCATCGGAGAATTTCTTCATCATCATTTCAGGCTCCTAATTAGCAATTTGCAGGTTAACCAATTATTTTACGAAGAGATAACAGCACAGATCAGAGATAATGAAGGCGGTTTATTTATGTATGCAGACCTTAAAACACTTTTCCTTTTGAAAGGAAAGTACAAATACAGGACATTTATAGTTGGTAACGACTGCTATTCATACCAACATGCAACTCTATTTTATTGAATAGACTGGCTCGAGGTGCAGAATATTAAATTCTCACCATCCTGCTGTTGACGCTCTCTTATGTCTTCCACGTTTTTTATAACTGGGCATAACGAATTTACCCTCTAACTTCAAAAACGTTGCTGTGTTTGCCTAAAGACAGCCCGGGGACTGATTCATCCAGCACTAACGCAAAGCAGATCACTTTATACATTCGCAGCTCATTTACATTCTAAACTGAATGTTTCTGCATTGATATTAATACTGTATGAGATCTACCGGTATATAAATGCATTTACTCCATCTATTCCATTATACCTATTTAGTGGTGGGCCAAAATGGAGCCTGGTAGGTTGCAACTCATTTTGATTACTGTGCATATACATATATAGCTTATATACTGTACCAACCAACTTCCATTGGAAAATAAAAAAAAAAAGTCCCAAAAAAGACGTACTAAAGGATCATGCCCAAGCCTAGGACTAAAGCTAGGTACACACGGTAAGATAAATTGTGTCCAATCGAAAGATTTTTCAAGAGTGGGCAAAACCATGTTGAATTGCAGGGGAGGCAAATTTAATTAGTTGCAATCAGTATTACAGGTGACAGATGATGTTTCCAGCCCAAGTGTAATAACAGTGTAACAGTAACGCTGGTCAGTATCTGTGTGCAACATGCAACAATAACGTATTCTCCCTGCATGAAAATACTAACATTCATTTTACCCCCCCTGCAATTCAACATGGTTTTACCCACTCTTGAAAAATCTTTCGATTGGAACAATTTATCTTACCATGTGTACCTAGCTTAAGAGAAGAATTGGGAAAAGACAGAAGTAGAAGAATAGAATTGTAGAGAAGCGGAAAAAAATATGAGGAGAATATAGGAAAGCGAAGAGGAGACAAGAAAGAAAAGTGAGGAGGTAAGGAGAGGAGAAATAGGGAAAGGAAAAAAATGAAAAGATAGAGGAGACGTGCAAAATAAGAAGAGAAGAAACACAGGAGGATTAAAGAAGAATGAAGAACTAGGAGGTTATGAGATGAAGGCTAAGAGGAGAGGAAAGGACAGCTAGAAGAAGACAGTAAAATACTGGTAGGAAAAGAGGAAAGTTAGTAGAAGAAGAAAAAGAAGAGATAAAAGAAACTAGGAAGATAAAGAATGACAGGCAGAAGAAGAAAATATAAAAGTTAGAAGAATGGATTTAGAAGGACAAAAAAGGAAAAAGAACAAAAGAGTAAATTAATAGAAGAGAGTAAAAGCTAGGAAGGGTTTTGCAGCTTCCATGAATTGCATATATTAAATGCCTGTAGATCAGTGGTTCTCAAACCTTTCCTCAGGACCCCCTAACAGCGCATGTTTTCCAGATCTCCTTGCTGGAGCACAGGTGTGTTCATTACTGACAGACATCTGTGAACAGGTCCACAGGTGGTGTCATTATATCACTTGTGATCAGAGCTCGAAGTGGGCCGGTATATGCCGGTATGACATACTGACACCTCTTCTGCCACTAAGCCCCACCCTTATGGAAGGGGGTGGGGCTTAGCGCCATACCGAAACCCTAAAAGCACCACTTCGAGCCCTGCTTGTGACTGTGAAGAGACCTGGAAACATGTACTTACAGCATTTCACTGTAGCAAAGGCTTATGGAAACAGTTTGTAAATGATCCACAGGAAACTAGAGATCAATGTGGACAGGGGCATCATTAAGCAAGGCAAGGCTTTAATCCATTGCTAAAGCTTCACAAAATTGTGAACTGTCAGTGTGTACCTATCTCTAGCCCACGCTTACTGTACTCCATAACATGTGTGAAAAGGCTGCAGTAATGTGTAACAGCACACAGGTTGTCCTGCCAGTGACAATGGTTATCTGCTGCATTGATAAGCCACCTAGCTGTTACTGCTGGAACTGCAACTTTTCACAGTTACTGACAGCATGTCACGAAAGCATATTAACATGCAATTGGGATACATCTTAACCTGCTGTAAAAAATATCCCTTTTATAGAAGTCTGTATTTGGTCAATAAATATTATATTGGTAGATAAAGTGTAGATGACATGAACTTACTGTAAGCTACTCATTAAATACAGAATTTGGGTAATAGTATGATTTAAAAAATACCTTGTTAAGCAGCAATTCAGTTTCTATCACAGTGCTTAAATAGATGGCATATATTATAAACTCATAGATGTACTTCAGTGAGTTAGCAGTTAATTCCATTTGTTAGGCAATACCTAGTTGTATTATCTGGATCACAGGGGCTGTCGGGATTTATCAGAAAAGTGCACAGAAAAAAAGGTTCTCTCCTCTATTCCTCTATTCAAATAACGTCTTTTATTTTCTGACAAGCTGTGAATGACATAATTCTGCCGTGGGCACAAGAGAGCGAGCCGGAGAAAGTAATGATCAGACGGTAATAATGGTAACCACAGCCCTGATGTCTGCCAATAACTTCTACAGATTTGCCTAGAGGTTACCAGACACATAAAAATGAACATCAAATGATGAGACAGGCCAAGGAAAAAAAAATATATTTGCATTTATTAGCTCTTTAACACCTACATAAAAGGAGAAAGGATTAATCCAGACCTTAGAAGGAAGCATCCAGACACAACTGAATGGAGAACACGTTACCCTAACATTTTTAGGATGTCCACATACCATAATTATCATTTGCATGGTGGCAATGAATAAACAATAAAAATAAAGTGTTAGTGATTCTTCATTCACAGTACAATTTCGGAAGAATCAGAAACCTAGATACAAAAATAACTGAATGGTGCATGATTCACTGGACCCGGCAATGCGNCCATGCGCGAGAGAACTCCAAGCGCACAGAACATTGTTTAATGCGCTTGAAGTTCCACCCACCTCCCTATCTGGAGATCAAATGCACGCCACCAGCCGCCCTGTGCGTCCGCCTGAGTTTACCTAATGGGCGCGCCAGCCCTGAATGTACCATGGAGCCATTGGTAGTGAGTAGCACTCAGGCGGCCAAATTGCAGTGCGGGAGTAAACTCCCCTGTCACTCTCCCCTCTTGAGGATGGAAAGGCAGAAGTCTAGCAGGCTAGAGGTCAGCTTACACTGCTAGACCCCTATCTTAACTCAGTTGTGTGGCTTATTGGTCCCTACGACTGCTGTGCACACAATTTTACCCCCTCCCCAATTACTTTCATGGTCCCCCGTCTACATCTAGAAGTGGAGAGCCGGACACAAGGCAGAATCCTGCCCAGAGATTCTAATTAATGTCAGCAAGATTAGTTATAGACCTAGAGTCACTAAGGTGCACTACATCACTGCTTGTAGACAATGGGACGACAGATGACGTCACATAGACTCTGATATTTATTTTAGAATTATCACGTGACAGTGAGTAGAGATACCTGCCTGTCACATACTACACTACTCTGTCACATACTGCACAGAGAAAAAAAACAAGACGCCTTTTACATTGGCGCCTCAGGGTTATTATAGACAGGAGAGGATCCCATATTGCCTGGAAGATAGGTGAAGTTTGGGACTACAGAACAATGCAGCAGGAATGACAGCCTGTGATGGCAAAGTTATAGAGCGACCAGTGAAGGGGCATGGCCGAGTTCAGAAGTTAGCAAACAGCTTGCCCAATAACAACCCAATAACAACTCATAGGGTGGCACAGTTATATGTGGAAGAGGAAGCACTGATCAATTCAGGTAAGTGTTTTACATTATGAAAGGCAAAGAAATTACCAAAATATGAAGCACAGAGACATTTTCTCCTTAGCTTTCTTTGCTTTTTCAATGTATCAATATCATTAGCACTATGACTATGATGGGTGGGAGAAGTCTCTGTACAATTGATATTACAGCCGCTGTGTCATTAACACTGTAGACCAGTGACAGTAAAGCATGGTGGGACTTGTAGATTTACAACCCAAGGAGAGTTATAGGTTTCCTATCACTACTATAGGCTATACTGCCCTACCTCCTGTCATAACTTGCTGAGCAGTGAACACCATACCTTCCAACTTGCCGTAGTCCAGGAGCGGGACACATAAGCCCCGGCCATGGTCGACTCCGCCTCTTTGACACCCGACTCCGCCCCTGTCACACCCGACTCCACCCCTGTCACATCCGACTCCACCCAAGCCCCGTCTGTTTTCGTGTAAGCCCTGCCCCCTTTTTGTGCCGCGAGTCGCGGGACAGTCCCCCAAAAGCGGGACTGTCCCGCTAAAAGCCCCCCCCCCATTCCAACCTTGACTCCACCCTAACCCTTTAAGCACCGCCCCTTTTCGGGATTATTTATTTGTACGGTTTCTGCCAAATAAAGCCTCTCCCACAGCCAAGTTCAACCCCCTACTCCACCCAACCCAGGCCGGTTTCAGATAAAATAAGCCACGCCCAAGTCCAACCTCAATTCCACCCAAACGCCTTCCCCATTTTTGGAGGTCCAAGTCCCAGCCATTTATCTGGCGAAATATAAACAAAAAAAATCAGGAAAAGTGTAGGACAGCGGGACAGTCATCCGAAATCGGGACTGCCTGCTGGAATTGTGACTCTTGGGAGGTATGCTGTAGACTTATTGTGGGGCCAAATGGTATATTGGTAGGGCTATATATATAGTGCTCGAAGCGAGCACTTTGTGTTTTGTCATGCTATATACTGTGTGTTTAATATTTACATTTTTGTATACATTATTACCATCCCGGGCAACGCTGGGATTTTAAATACAGAATCAAAAGATCTCTTTGTTCCTGGGGTACCCTGTCTTATTCTATCAGTCAGGTATATATGTATAGATAATAAAGAAGTCTGGGAAGACTATAGATAAACAGAGCACAGTGACGCTGGATAAATCACTCTCAGTCGTTCTCATGCAAGTCTGGGGGAAATCTGTATCGATCCATGTTGACAGATTCTCAGAATCCTGAGCTTAAGGAACAACAGTAGCATGTTCCATTGATTGTCAAGTGGGGCGCGCTGAGTGAGTTGTGTAAGCGCATCACATCTGCCGTAACAGTTCTTGGTAGGACAAGGTTTTCGAAAAGGAAATTTAAAGCCTTTAAATGTCAGACAGAGACGTAGTAGCTTCATCAGCAGTTGCCTGAAAACTAAGACCTCAATCACACAGTCACTTATCTATCTATTATACATCCTGTGACTCTATATGTGTCAAACGCTTGCTGCCGGAGCGCAGGCTCTAAAACTCTTATCAATGTCTATTTAAACGGAGCTATGTGAACTGAGCCAGAGAATGGTTCTGATCATAAAGTCCTGGGTTGTATTTAGGTTTGGGGGTGAACACTGTGCAAATGAATTGGCTTAGGCCTGTATTGCAAACTAGGCACAGGATCGAGAGCTCTGGGCACAGCAACAAGAAGGATACAATACACCTCCTCAAAATGTTACTTTAAATATGGACAATTTGGAAGTCTGGATATGACCTAAGGAGATACACGTGCCTTTATTTTAAACTTAGAATGTATCCCATCTTGCACTAGCCTACACATAGATAGTCAGTGTCAGACTGGGGTACCCTGGGCCCACCAGAGGAAATCATTCTTGGGGCCCACACTCAGTTATAAAAAAATAATGTCAGGCAATCATAGTAAACTGTATGTACATTATTGCACAATATAAAACCCTTACCCATCCTCACAAGAATACTGATACCAGCATTTCATTCTCCTGCCCATTACCCCTCTTTCCACCCTATCCATGGTTCTGTCATTAACATTTTACACCTGATGATTTATGGCACTGATGTGTGACTGGGGGTTTATTATATATAATGGGGTGTGAGATGTGTGACTGGGGGATTTTATATATAATGGGGTGATTTGTGATAAGTGGTTATTCATACCTCCCAATATACACGGTCCGGGCCTTGGGACACATAAGCCCCGATCCGCCCGGCACACCCCGACTCCTTTCCTATGAACCCAGCCCTCCATGTCCCATAGCCTTACCATTACCTTCCTTTTCTATGAACCTAACCCTAACCCTCCATGTCCCATAGCCTAACTCTCCGCTCCCTTCTTGGTAAACTCTTTCCTTTTCTTTGAACCTAACCCTCCATGCCCCACATCCTAACATTAAGCCATTTCTCTCAGCCTAACCTTTATTGTCTGACCATAAACTTCCCTTCTCTGAGCCTAACCCGACTGTTCCCTATAGAACAACATGTTGGCTGTGGTTCAGCTGATCCAAGCAACAACTGCATCCCATTACTCTGCTGCATTTCCAAGGACAGGCGAAGGCTCAGATGGGGAGCTCCTGTGGGTCCCAACTTTATATTTGTTTTCTAAATCAGAATTGTTTGGTGAGTATAAGAGTGGGTGTTATATATGCAATATATAAACCCCACTGGCAACAACATCTAGCAAAAGCTAATTGTCTTAAAAGCAGGAGGTCATTCGTGGTTCTTAATTTCATTAAACTTCATTCACAAGTGTCACAGGCTTCATTTATCATCTCATGGCAGCGAGGGGAGAAATGACTTTTCTCTCCATTAATTCCTGCCTTCCGCACAGCACTAAATATAGATTAAAATGGGGTCAGGCAAAGGCATATTCATGGCAAATAAGGTGCCCTTAACACTATATTGAGACAATATATAAGTCTCATAATCAAGACGAGTCATTATCTTTAAACCCTTAATATACGTGATTTCAAAGATCACCCCATTAATAATGGTTATATAGCTTAGCAGTGAAGTCATTAACTATTGTTACAGTTTATCCAGGAAGAGCCGGAATATCTCACAGACCTGGAGATCACTTTAAGCCAATGGATCCTAAATTGTGTGCCTAGGCTCCCTGGGGTGCCGCATCACTCCCATCGGGGTGCCACGTTGCAATTTTACGTCTTTTATAGGAGCAACCGGAAGTATTTCTGTCTTTACCTAAATAGTTATTACAAGATTTTGACTCAAAAATAGGAGATTATTTTGTCTTAGGGGAGCCTTAAAAATTATGGAGACCCTTAGGATGCCTCCACTGAGAAAGTTTGGGAACCCACTACTTTAGGCAGTGATTCAATGAAAATCACTTCCTGGAGCCCCGGTTCCTAGATAGGATGGGTAGAACTTGATGACATTGACTGGATGCAGACTTAAGTACTATTGAACTTCCAAGTGGGCAAAACCATGTTGAATTGCAGGAGAGGTAAATTTCATTAGTTGCAAATAGAGATGAGCGGGTTCGATTCTTGAAATCTGACCCACCTGAATTTTGGTGATCCGAGCGCCGAGCCGAGCCGAGCGGCTCGGAACTCTCCCGCCCGTTCACGAGCCGCGCTGACGTCGAACGTCAGCGCTGCCGCGTCGGATTTATGACG
>JABWIB010002013.1:21913-46707 GCA_016617825.1 Platyplectrum ornatum | reverse complement strand
ATTCTTTCTACGTTTTTTTCACACTTTAACTAGAGCCTGGTGGGTAATGTGCACATTAACTAGGTAATGTGCACATTACCTAGTTAATGTGAGAAACGCAAGCANGATGAAAGCAATTTCCTCACTTTACCTGCTCNNCCCAGTNAATGTGCACATTAACTAGGTAATGTGCACATTAACTGGTTTCTGCACATTAACTGTAACATATATATAACATTTGAATATTCAAAAAATAACCTAAACTGAACATATAACAGCAGATTTACATGCTTATTGTCAACGAAAATTAAATGGAACAAATAAATACATTAGAAAGCCTCTGTGTTGTTCTACTTAAATAACTTCCAAATGCATCTTCTGGTAAATTGATGTCTATAATAGTTTTTAAGTATGTCTTAGCAAAATAATCATTTCAATACAAAGCAGGAGAAAGAACAATACAGAGGAGGAATATTATCTTAACTTTTTTTTAAAAGGGTTTGATCTCTTTGTGAATTACCTCCCCCGGCTTAACAGTCAATTTTCCAGTAATATGAATGGTCTCACCCTTATGTTTATGTACTTTAAAAGACTAAATAAAAAAAAAAAACTTTCATTTAAGAATACGTTGTTGGTAACTTTTCTCAACAATATGTATTTAAAGACCTGTCCCAACAGATGTTTCATCTCACAAGGTCAGTGAGGTGAATACATGGAATTCATGTGGTCATCAGTCGCACAGACCGGTGATCCACATGAATGAATTAAGGTAGGTGTCTAGCAGCATAAGCAGCGTAAGCTGCTAGACCTCTGCTTTTTCTGAATGAAAGTAGAGGGGAGTGACAAACAGCTTCTCTCCCAAACAGCTTCTCTGAGACAACACCCCCTGTCGGCTGATGTCCCACAACTTCCAAACTGAAATATATAAAATTGAGTTTGCTTAAACCAGTATATAACCTAATATAGAGGAGGTGCTAGAAAGGAATTGCTTATTTACCTAAGACACAAAAAGATCCTCCGCACATTTCCCATGATCGGTAACAATATTTGCTATTGTATCTTTCAACTAAAATGGGAGAAACATTAGTTACACCTATATGCAAATATATGATATACCACCAGCCACTTACAAGGTTTTTCTGCTGTGATGGTCCTAACTCTAAAACAGTCAAAACTGACCCAAGGAGTCGCTTCTTGGGTCATATATTATGTGTTTTTAAATTGAGAGCAAACCCACCCATATACAATGCAGAAAAGTAAAAAGGCACTCCATTAATTAAAAGAATAGTTCTCTGTTGCTATTTCTCTGTATGTATTCTTTAACGATTGAGTGCCCTTTCAGGTCTACAGGCAAGAACAAAAATGTATATATGTATGTAAATGTGTATATATCCTATATGTGCCTGACTAGTAAATTATCCACTAATCAATGTGAAACGAAAATCACATTTTTAAATTACAGGTATACTGTAAGGTGTTTAACACCGATGCAAAAGTTCCCTGGCACACTTATTATTAAACAGTAACTAACTATACCATGCTCTCTAAAAAATGAAATCTATTGATAGGACAAAAAAACAGTTAAGGTAAATGTCTGGGAGAGTCTATCCATGTTCACTGAAGATAATTGCAACATATTTTATACAGTATGTTTGTACTATTAAACCTACCATTTTTATTTTAGTGACTGCGCTTCTAGTAGTCATTTATCTGGCAAACTCAGCATCTTCTGTTTACTACCACCACCATTACTTTACATCTACTCCTAAGAATTATCTGTCCCTTGTTACCTTATTTATATGATACTACAAAGAGAACATCTTGTCTCTACAATGCTTGATCATTTAACATTTCAATATTTGAATGCATTTAACATTTAACAATTTTGTAAAACCTGAGTCTGTTCACTAAAATAATGAAATAAAACATCTAATAAGAGCGCTGTGAGATCCTATATTGCCAAGCTAATTATTCCAGTAGGTTAAGTATCAACAAATTAAACATCTAAATCAGTTTTCTAGCTACACATATAATAATATGCGAAAATGAATTTTATGCTGCCTTAGTTGGCAGTGCTAAATTACTAAAACATTTTATCTATAGTGATTTACAAAAGTAATAATGAAAAAAATAAAAACAGCCGATGCGTGGACTGTAGAGATTTGAACTGTTTATACAGGGGCTGATTGTGATGTTGTGAGTTAACACATTGCAATATGCAAATAACAAGGTGCATGCAAGACAAAACTACTGAGTCACAATGAATAGATTTACGCATCTATTAAGACATCTGTACTACATGTTTATACTCACATGTACGATTAGTTACACCAGGGGTGCAAAATAATAATATGTCTAATGCATAGCTTAACATTGAAACAGGAGAAAATAAGTCTCTTCTTCCATTCCACCAAAAGCTGGTCTGCTAAAACAGTTGCCTAAATACCTACCTAATGTATTCCCCAGAATAAGAACAGTCTCCTTTAGTCACATGCCAAGATATACATATGCAATTATGTTGCATTTTTTTAGGCATGTACAGGGTGAAAGAATGACATAATGAAAGTCCCATACTTGATAGATATGTTTTATGGTCATAAAATATATATATTTAACATATAATAGTTCAGGTCTCTCTGGAAATGGTATACAAATACAAGGAAATAATGTAGATGCTCTGTGGTGATATATTTTCAATATATCATTGAACAAGTGTAACAGCTAAAATATAGGTACAAACTATTGTTAAACTGCAGGATAGGCTAATTTTCACTGTGAGACATATTGGGCCAGATTCAGATTTACACTATCATGGGCAAAACCATGTTGAATTGCAGGGGAGGTAAAATGAATGTTAGTGTTTGCATGCAGGGAGAATTCAGAATTACACTCTCATGACTTAAGTTGGCCATACACTATAAGATAAATCGTCCAAGCCATACACTGTACAATAATTGTATGGGGAAAAAAAAATAATATGCAAATTAGTACTTCCAAATTACTTTTCTCCAAAATTTCTCAAAAATATCGTTTTGGTTTATGCTTTGAAATAGGGTCTCAATGGTAGGATTATTGTAAGTGCCCATACACTGTACGATTTTTTTTACCTTAAAAACGATTTAAGATTGAGCAGACCATAAAATAAAATCTTCTAAAACGATTTTTGAACAATATCAGTCGATCGTTTTTTTTTTAAATCATCTGATTTTTTGGGAAAATCATATAGTGTATGGCCAGCTTAACACTATCATGGGCAAAACCATATTGAATTGCAGGGGAGGTAAATTGAATTCATTGCCATCAGTATTACAGGTGAAAGATGATGTTTCCAACACAAGTCTGTGTAACAGTAACACTGGTCAGTATCTGTGTGCAACATGCAACAATAAAGTATTCTCCCTGCATGCATACACTGACATTCATTTTACCTCCCCTGCAATTCAACATGGTTTTGCCCATGAGAGGGTAAATCTGAATTTGGCCCACAGATACTGACCAGCTTTACTGTTACACTGTTATTAGACTTGGACTAGGAAACAGAAACTCTCAACTCTAATACTGTTTGCAACTAATGAAATGTACCTCCCCTGCAATTCAGCATGATTTTGCCCTTTACCCTCGTAATTTCAATAGTACGTAAGTCTGAATTCAGTCCTATGTCCTATGTTCAGTCCTTTGTTCAATAAAAAACCCCTATGTCAAGTTATAATATGAGTACATTTTGCTCAGGCACATTGTAATAATGTTTAATTACATTTAATTAAAATATTTGAATATTTAAGAGTTGAGAGTTTGATTTTATCCTTTAAAGACTGGATAAACCTTAATTAGTTCTTAAATTGTAAATGTAACATTGTACTAGATAATGAATAAAACAACATCATCAAATTGTATTTTTTCCATTAGTGAAATGCCTTTTAGAAAAGTATTCAATGTTAAAAGAAAATCAGATAGGTGAAACAAACTATTGAAGCCAAGAATAGGATGATAAACAGCCCATTATTTATGAAACATTCACTGTTGTTTAACACAACTCAACTATTTTCTATCAGTGGCGCACAATTATCTCTAAGAGCTTTATTAGCAATATCAAAGTATGATTTCAATCCAACTATGGCTCACACATAGGAAAAAAGACTAGTTCCTTTGAGACTTTGTAAATGTTTGCATTCGGTTAATCAATTATTTTCATGTTATTTTGCACTTCTATGAATAGCGGACATGACTACCCGAGCATAACATGGCATAATAACAAATATTTGTTGGTTGCCTCTATAAGACATGTCAATAAATTATTGTAATAATTGAATTTTCAGTAGGAAGAGAAAATGGCAAATGCAAATGCTGCGGTTTACATGGCTAATGTGCCCGACGTGGGCCCGACGTGCCCATTAGGCTACTTTATTCGGCCCAGCGGGAGGGCAGGCGACAACAATAAGAGAAATTCCTCCTCCCAATCACCTCGGACGACTTCCTCTGGAGGATTTAAAGTGACACGACGTGGGGTGGGGGGCGGTGCAAGGTCACACCTAGAGTGCCCAGAGACCTAGCACCAGCCCTGGAAGCTGCCATATTGGTCTCTTAATAAGCTGATCTTTCGTACTATTGAAGTTACGAACGAGTGGGCAAAATCTCATTAGTTGCTAACAGTATAAGAGTTTGACTTTATGGATAGTACTGCATGCTGCAAAAGATTGGGCTAATTAGAATTAATATGACTAAGAGACGCACAGAAAACACACACTGGATTAACTGAATTACCATAAAGATTTACAGTTGAAAGAATAACATCTGAAACATACATTTACAGCCATTCATTTACAAAATATACTTTAGTCTCACGGTATTTGCTGTTTTATAATTGTCTAATGACACATAACTCTCATATCAATATGAAAATTCCATTAAAATATTTCCATAATTATTTATGTAGTGGAAGAGTGTAAATAAAATATGTTATCCTGCAGTTAGGTTGTGAACGTTTGATTAAAATACACTATTCCATTACACAGTGGTTACTGAAGTGAACGCTCTACTTCCATTGATCAATATTTATTCCATGCATTTATAGCATTTCTTTCCTCAATAATGACAGGTGCCAGAGACAATGTTTCAAGGTAGCAGGCAAACAGCATTGAGAGCAGACAAGCAGTGCAGCTGACAAGATAGAAGAATGCTAGCCGGATGTAAATATTTTCACATCACGTCAATGTCAAAATCGTAGTCCTCTTAACAGATCAGCTTTATAAATACATCCTATGCAGCCTGTCATTGCTGTCTGTTATATTTCCAGTTATTTGAATTTTTAATCATTTATGTTCTCAGGATACCAGGTTTGGCAAATTACTGGTTATAATGAATAAAAATGTAATTTCATAAATATACAAGTGTCTATTATGAGGCTGATCTTCCCAAAAAAATAGATACTGTGAGAAGAGTTGGCAGTATGGGGATGGAGGGCGTGATTTGTGCAAATCATGTCCAAATCCCTGCCCACTGAATGTAAAAAATATACAATTGCCCCATAGTACCGATGGGGGGCATATGGAAATTATTTCATGTAAATGTCTCAGTCGGAAAATCTCCTGGGATACTGATAGAATTTCACAAAATCTCCCGGAAATCCAGGACATTCAGCAACCCTGAGATAAATAGATAGATAGATAGATAGATAGATATGAGATAGATAGATAGATAGATAGATATGAGATAGATAGATAGATAGATAGATAGATAGATAGATAGATAGATATGAGATAGATAGATAGATAGATATTAGATAGATAGATAGAAAGATAGATAGATAGATAGATAGATAGATATTAGATAGCTAGATATTAGATAGATAGCTAGATATTAGATAGATAGATGATAGATAGATAGATAGACAGATAGAAGATAGAAATTAGATAGATAGATAGATATTAGATAGATAGATAGAAAGATAGATAGATAGATAGATAGATAGTATCTGTGTGCAAAATTCAAACATATTCTCCCTGAATTCAAAGAATAACATTCATTTTATTTTCCCTAAAGTTCAACATTGTTTTGCTCAGTTGTAACTGCACTATGCTCTTACTTTCAAGTCTGGTTCTGGTCTTTAGATATTTTAGTATCCCACCAGACCAGGATAGACCAGGATAGATGATGACTTAAAGCACTAATAACTAGTGACGTTATATTTGTTTTATTTTTATCAACAAAATGTCCATGTAACCAAGCTACAGTATTATGTAGCCTTCTCTCTTACCGATCATAATCATTACCGCCTATAAACATTGGCAGGTCCTGTTACAAAGTGGACTGCTATCACGATACACAGACACAAACGCTTCATAGGAAAGAGAGACAGTACACAATTATCAATGACAATCCCTATGCGTATAGCTTTTTGACATGGTCTCTTATCAGTTGGACTCCACTAATAGCTGATAACAATACACTGGAAATATAGTAAAGGTTTCTGCTATTTTCCACAAACCTTTCAAAGGGCCATTTTCTGTGATTAAAAAAAAAAAATCTATTAACACAAAATTATAGCCTTGGCTGGTTCAGTTCACTGCAGTCAAGAATCATCAAAGAAATGTTACCACTCACCTACAGACTGTCAGCTGGGGTATTGACTCCATATCCTGGAATCATAGGTTCAGGCTTTAAATTGAAAAACTGTGTAAGGTTTCAAGTCAGAGCAGATGTTATAGAAGCAAAACCGGTGTTATTTCAGTATTTACCGCTCCTCAAACTGGTTCGCAAAGTGTAACTGTAGTTCTGGGCAAAACTATTCTGAACTGCAACAGAAGGGAAATGTAAGATCTAAAAACAGAATTAAACTAGTCTGCAGATCAATCATAAAACTATGGTGTACAGTATGTGTGTTACGTGTTCAAAAGAAAAATATATTCCTTGCATGAACCCCTCACATTGCAACATGGTTTAGCCCACTCATGTCTTGATTCTTGAATAATAAAGCTAGAGCGCTGTTTGGTCTAATTTTGAGCAGGCATTGATGAGAACATTCATACTCCTATTATGGACATAGTTAAGGTAAGGATATTTGATAGCAGAAGATTATTAATCAGGACATACATTGTAACCATTTTAAATTGATGTATGCTATATGCCTGGGTCTCTCAAGTTCTTGGATAGATATAAATTTAGATTTTTATGATGGGTATGGCAGCCGTTAACAAGCCCGCAGGAATGTTTTAAATTAGGAAGTTGCAAAGAAGCTTTATTCTAGGTATGTGCGAAACTCATTGTGATCTGTGAATGTGTGTAAATCACATTGACCAGCCCTAGGCAATTTATGTCACCAAATTATACCAAAGTTCATGTTCTTCTGACAGTGAACAAATTCACACATAACACCTTGGAACTAATATCCAGCTGAATGCATTCTGGAATAATGTGATGTAATGGAAGTGAAGGAAATAGAGAATGTGCCACATTAAAGGCAATATGAACAGGTAGAAGATGCTAGTTTGGGGGTCACTATATAATATGAATATATATATATATATATATATATATATATATATATATATATATATATATATATATATATATAATCTTTCCAATGCCAGCACTCACGAAAAACAATTGAAAAAATAACTGCCAGGGTGCTCAAACCGCAAACAATCATGCAAAACTCTTCAACATAGGGAGGCACTCCTTGGACTTGTAGTTCGTCAAAAGTTTAATACAAAAACACCATCTGCTGATACCGACGTTTCAGAGACGTGGCGGTCTCTATCATCAGGGACAAGTGAACAAACTATTTGTAGAATTGTTAGCAGTACCTTAAAGGGAAAACATGGTTATACTCTACAGGGCCTTCAAATACAGTATTTGTTCATCATCCCCGATTCTTTGAACTATAATCTATGGAAAGTATTAATTTACCCCTAGAAACCATTAGTGCTCTAATTACCTTCATTATGGTAGTGGCAGTGCTATGTGGTGTGAAGTCAACCCTAAGATGTGCACATCACTGACACATAGCTGCCACTTAAGTAAGGGCAAAATATGTAATAGTTAAACTAAAAAGAACCTAAAGAAGAGTAATTTGGGAGAGAGAAAAAAAATCTTATTCTCTTGTTCTCCAACAGAACAACTAAAACTGTAATTTCTTGAACTGAAATCTAGCAGGTGGTAGAACATCTGTTATGGTTATATTTCAATGAATATATCTTAGACTGAGTATAGCAGAACACAGCTTGATAAAATAAAAAGTTTTGCTTCAGTTGCTAGGTGGTTGGATTGATTTCAGTGGGAAAGTCTCTGTACATTACTCTTAGAAGAATTCTGAGTTGTCAGATTTGTTTCTTTTAAAATTTGAAGGTGCACAGTATTATCCGTATGGGGTTTTATTAGTAAACATAAATGTATTATTATCCACATTTAGATATTTTTAGTTGTTTTTAATAACTTTTATATTACATTTTTTAGCGCCTGCTCATTTCAGATGTTCCTAGTTGGGGGGAATAGCCTACAGCCAATTATAAGTGGACTACTCACAAAAGCATAGTGCATTTACAAAAATAAGGACAATGAAAGCCTATATTGTTACTGTGTCCACATTTGCATAAGTCTTAACTGACTTGGATGATTAATTAATGATGATGTAGGTGAGAGAGCATATGGGGCCAGAAGGAAAATGACATTTTTGAAATACACACAGCCGTCTCTATATAGAAAAAAATTCTATTCAAAAATATATTTTTTAATAAAATGGGTAAGTATCCTTATTTTGAAAACTTACCCATTCATTGCAGTAAAGAATCATCTTTACAACATCTCCGCTATTCCAGGTGCTCATTACCCAAAAGACACAATAAGATGGCAGATAACAAAGGCAGCATTACCCAATTAAGGTGTGTCACTATGGGGGCGGGGGGTTGATGTTGCTTATATATATATATTAGAAGAAGAGGATTAGGTTTAGTCTATGAAAAGGGTATGGAGTGTAGAAATGGAAGGTTATGGTTTAGCCTACAGGGAGGTAACAGATTATAGCAGGAGTAAGTTAGGATTAGGCTACAGGGGGGGAAGTGGTAGGTTTATAGGGAGGGTTGGAGGGTGAGGATTACAATAAGGTAAGTCCTCAGAGTCCTCGGTACATGTTCTTTGTCCGTTGCTCCCTTATTGTTGCCCAAAATGGCCCTGTCAAAATAGGGTCTTTCAGATTGGAAAGCCAGTCTCCTGTGACAGGTTAATGATGCAGTAAGGAAACATAGAATTCACACAGAGGAAAGTCTCACAACATCCCAGCTCTTTGAGGCAGAACTATAGTTAAAACTGTACACTATACATCAAATAAACTACTACATTAAAAAAAAGTTAAATAAAAATTTATCTCAAGCATTTAATATTAATTTTCTAATTTTGGCAGACTTACATTGTTATAGAAGACTCTAGTCTTTTCATAAAATGATATTAAATTAGCAATTTTTCAAAAAATGACAAAATTAATTTAGTTTTGTAAAATGAAATAATAGCCAACTATCTTATTTAATATACTACTTTTACTTTCCCTTTGATGAAGTTTAAATTGAGAGGTTGTCATGTAGATCGTAAAATACCATTTGAATTCATAAGTAAAAGTAGAGCTTACTGGAATTATGGGTAGGGACATGAAAATAAACACATTATTTCAGTTTATATATTTAAATGAATTATGTACACCATATAAACCCTGCAGTCTCTGAAGCATAAAAGGTAAATTATGTTAAATTGCTCTTTTTTAATTAAACAGAGATTCTATTGTCATATTTTCTTTTCTGGAATGTTGTATAAATTATGTGTTAGGCATTCCCACAGAATTTATATACTCATAAATACATTCTTGAGAGACAAATAAACTTTAATGCTTTTATGTGACTGGAGTTGGACAGTTGCTCTGTCAGTAGTTACCTGTTTACAGATTGACTTAAAGGATTTATTACTGTACGAGCAGTCTGAGGTTTATTATAGACAACCATTAATACTTCATTATGAAATTCATTGTGAAGTAATGTTCAGTAAATTGATAGTGTAAGTTATTTTCCTTTTGACATGTACAAACTATTTTGTGTTCTACTTCATGGAATATGTTAAGTTTTATCAAAATTAATTATATACTAAGAGAACAGAAAACCTCCTTTTTACCTTCATGTAGCATATTTACCATGTTCTGCTATTCAATTCCCATTATATTACATAAGTTACACAAACATGCTTGCTAAAATGACCATCAGCCCTGTAATTAACTCTGCTGTATGATTATATCATAAAAACCAGGGTTGCCATCAGGGGAGGACACCCGGGCCCGGCCGCCCCCACAACTCCCGGCAGAGGATTGGCGCACTGTACTGGTGTGCAGGTCCCTGCTGGCAGCCTGCCTGAACTCACTTAGAAGCCATAATTGGGGTCTAAATGAGTTTAAATAGGCCCGATGGCCTGTTTAAGAAAATGATTCCCTCTGTGCAGGCCAGGTTCCCATGTCATATTGGGACTCAACCATGATAAGTCAACCATGATATCCCATTTCCAACAAGCAGTTATGTTCCTCTTGACCTTACATCCCCTTCCCATTGTGCCACACTTACCTGTGAGTCTTAATGCTACTGCTCACCATGTCTGGAAATACAAAGCATATTAATCATTATAACGAGAGTGATGGAAAATCAAGAAATTAGAGAGAGGATGTGAAGAAATTAGGTCCCTAATACTTGGCTTTTATGATGAATCTTTAATGTGACTCTTGTAATAGCCTTTGTGTAATGATGTATTATACTGTTACTATATTAGGCTTTTTTATTGTGTTGTTCTGTGTGTTGTATATAGTCTTTCTGCATGTATCCTAGCCAACTTATGTTACTGGCCAATTAATGTGTATTACAAAAATCTGGAGGGGGGTAGAGATATAATCCTGGCAGGGAATAATAGCTTCCAAGCAATAACTACAAGATTATCCAGACTTGACCTGGATGGAGTGAGTCTGTTTTTTATCAAATGTATGTGACTATTACATTTGGGAAGAAGCCTGATCCATGGTAATTTGGATCTGGTGTATGAAGAACTAGCTCCGGCCAGGGTCTGTTGTGTGGATCCTGCCTGCTGAATTTACTGAAGCTGTTGGAAAATAAATGTATGGGTGTTAACCACCTCTCTGGGCCTGAGTGGATCGGTAGAACCTTGTATCTTCACTGAGAACATCCTTTAACACCAGAATGACCCTTTACCTAGACCCCTCCCTACATTTCTAATCGGCTGAATCCACAAACAATAAAACTACAAGTTCAAAAACCATAGGCTGCAATAACTTACCTATGTCTAAATAGTAAATGACTCTTGGAAAGGTGCCCTGTAGTTCTAACATTCTGAATATTGCTGGTGTGCACTCAATTAGTCATTAAGACAAAGTATTCCTGAACTGCACTTAACTAAATCCTGGTAGGAATTACAGCAACTTATACAGTATCTCCCATAGTCACAAACACGCTTTATCTCTGTCTTTGTCTCAAGAGGGAGGAAACACAATTGCTCTGATTAGAAGAGGGAAAATGAACTCACACTCATTCATAATTTTGAAAGTGGGAATTCTCTATGGAACATACAGTTCTTCATCATTTCTGATCACGCTTAACCTCACTTCTTTTGTTTAACAAAACCCATTAATCAAGCATGTCTCTTGAGGCAGCTAATGATCTTTCAGAATTCTAATAGAAGCAGAAAGTCAAGGACGACATAAATTGATCCACATCACCTACCCTATTAGTTTTACAATGCTGACAATGCTTCCCTTGTCTTTGTCAAAATTACAGCCCATATGGTTATTATAGACCTGCTGTTTTATCAATTAGAAAAAAATAGGCTTGTTCTTCCCTGAAGGTTCCATGATGATAATAGTTTGATTCCTTTGTTGAAAGACATTAGTCATCATGTAGTTTATTATTTGCTGCTGACAACGTACAACAATGTGACTGTCACCTATAGAAGGACCATAGAGTCACCAAATGTTTGGCGCTAAATTAATCATTTAGTCCATTGTTTAATAATCATAGTTTAGATTTTTTTTTATGTCCCTGTTGAAAATGGAAAAAAAGCTAGACAACTTATAGTAATGATGCAATTAATGAAAGTACTTGTTTTAGAGCTTCTATTTTCTGGTGATCTGTCCATGTATCCTAAATAAACAAACTCCACCATATTACATACAGTTTGGAATTACATATTATTGGAAACTACATCATACGTAATCATACGTGCATATACATCTGTGGACTAGATGCAAAGTTTGAAAATATACACACATAGACAAAAAAACCATGTTGACTTGCAGGGAAGGTAACTATCATCTGTTGCAAACAGTTAAGAAATAAAGTTTCCTAATCCAAGTCAGTAAAAGTAAATCAGAGCAGTATTAGTGCACAACCAAAAGCAAAGCATTCAATTTGCATGCAAACAATACAATCATTTCATCAAGGATTTCCTATTTTCCAAGGTGCTCTTACTGCCCATGTAAAATATATACAACATTTACAGTACTAGTGCCTGAAATGAATGAATCTTGAAAGGAGGGTTTGAATTGCATGTGTAGATAGATCTCGACCAATTTTGCTGCAGACATCATTTTCTCACCATAGGTCTTTTTTGTAAAGTTTTAAATTGTCTTGGATTGAACCCAAGATTACTTGGAAGGCGTTGGAAGTCTAATTCTACTTGACAGTTACCAATTAGATTATATCTTCTTGCCCAATATAGAAAAAGCAAAGTAATAATTCAGTTTATACTGTGAGTGAAAGACCAAAACGAAACCATGAAAATTGAGATTTGATCTATAATTTAAAAAAAAAATTAATTTCAAAATTTTCTGATGTATTGACTGCAATGTAGTCATACTTTACAAGATCTATGTAACGTTTTTAAGGTTTACATGCTTTCTAATTTACAGATTGTATTGCTGAAGATGATTATAGTTTATATTTCACTTATTAGATATGAAAAAACAATAATTGAGTTGTTTTGTTGATATATTTGGTCTGAATATATATTATAGAAAGTGATTGCCAATTGGTTATACCATCGGTTATGTGGCAATGCCTACAATAATCTTATCTGTTTTATTTGTTCATTTTTTATTTTGCAAAGTAGAATTAGTCAAAAACTAGATCATGACTGAAAGGTATACAGGGGTGGGCTCGCATAGGTGCCGGGGTGCCAGATGGCACCCGGCCTAGCCACACCATTGGTGGTTCAGGGCCGCACATGGCGATCTACTGAGCGCCATGAACGGGCTTCATATGCTTATAACAGCTGCCCATTCATTGTTGGTTCAGTGGGGCTGCTGGCTGCATCAGCTGCCGGGGTTTCCTGTGTTAACGAGACTCGGAAGTGATGTCACTTCCGGCTGCCGGGACTCATTGACTCGGGAGAGGAGACCCTGGCAGCCAATGCAGCCAGCAGCCCCACTGAACCACCAATGATGCAGCAATTATATATATATATATATATATATATATATATATATATATAATATATATATATATATATATATATAATATATATATAATATATAATATGGGCGTTATTATGGGCCACTGCTGTAGGCTTGCCCCCCTGAACAAAAGATTTTTCATCTAACGTTCGGCAAGACACACTGTTCAGGCCTTGAATCAGACGTGAACTTTGCATCACATGTTCATTTCATTTGGAGTTTTCCCATTGGTTCATTTCCAGAATTAGCATTTTCTATTGTCTTGCATTACAACATATACAGTGTCATAACTACTATTGGTGTACATGCATGGAGGTCAGCCACCAGTCATAGTCTTATTTTAACCTCTGGCTGTTGGGAGGCGAAAGTGATGGAAAATGAACACATCGATGTAATTTGAATAAATCAGAAATGTGGGTTCGTTTTGTAAATGCTTCCCAGAAACATGTTCAGCCATATAACCTTTATTTTTACTTTAGTAAGCAGTAAAAAATAGAATATGGCAACCAATGCATTTATTTTTGTGTGTGGTATGTACAATTTTCATCTGTGACAGTCAGATTTCTTGGTAATTATATTTTTTTCATTTCCAATCCCATTTACACAATGGTCTATTACTTGCACTTTCTACATTCTCTAAGGTAAAATACAAGTTATTAACAATCAATCATTTGTGTTTACATAAAGAGCTGTCAACAAAAAAAGCAAACATCTGCCTTCTGCTAGATCAACACAATTACAACCTATACAAAGTGGAATAGGAAATTCAATATTACTACAGACACTGCTAAGCGTATAACATGGATGTTTATTTGTTTGCCCGACACTTGACCAAACTGTATGTTAGAGTATCAACTGTTATGCTAGAATATAATTCACTTTTATCTAGTAAAAATAACTGTACAGTACATACTGGCACATGTCAGTTAGCAGGATTACAGGTTTATCGTTTTTATTATAAATATGCATTATGTATAAAAGATTGCCTCTTAAATAACCATTACCATGAGCATTATGTGTAATCCCACCAACACTTTTGTTCGCACTGCATTGCCATCACTATATCACCCCTCCTTATACATATGAGTTTACAGTCCCCGTATCACTAGGAACAGAACAGCTAGTTCAGTTCCTAGTGTATAATAAAGATTCCCAGTATTTGCTACATGAAAAAGTATCCAGTATTTTCACTGGAAGCAGGAAATCAATGCAATTGGATCCTTTGCATTGCAAATTTTTTACTGACCTATATTTTTTACCCTGGATAATGTGAGATATGCTTCATAATATACACATAAGAAATATTTAACATTTCGCTTGCCAGAATAATAAGTGCAATGCCTTTTTTTAGCCTTCCACTATATATGAAATACCAGTCTCTTTTTTTATTACATTAGAGAAAAAACAATAACCACAGTGTGAGTCCTATGATATATGATGCATTAATCTTCATCACAGACATTTGGTATTATTTTTTATGAGTTTGTGCGCATAGGAAAAAAAAAAAACCCCAGACTGTATAAGAAGCAACATCCCAAGGTGTGCATATTCTAAAAAGTAATTCATGAAAACATGACACATGGTATGCCCGTTTTTAAATTATGCACCCATGATGCATATTGTGAATGTAAATTTTTTTATAAAGAAGTTGCATAATAAATAACTGACAACTGACCTTTCATTTTTTAATATTCTTAACTTGATTTGTGTTTAAACTTTCTATTGCATCTGCATAATATTTTTTTGACTTTGTTGAAATTATTTGGATTTATTTGCTTTGTTATGAATAGTTTTCATAAGTTTTTTTTTTATTTTTTTTCCCTTTAAACAACACACTAAATCCACTAAATAAACTAAAATAAATTTTGAATTAACAATACAAAACAGACATTCATTAGGGGATATGGATTAGAGGGGGTTTTAGGCCTATGTGAATGGAGCTCTTCTCTGGTAAGACGTGAAAACGTCAAATTAGATTTTTCAAAAGTATTTTTTTTATAACTTTTTTATAACTTGGTATCTCATGGAAAAAATATACCAAACCCTGAACTAAAGCTGCTACACTCTACCTGATTATCATGATTAGCAATCAAGTGGCAATCAGATCATTCACAGAGACAGACCAAGTTATACACACAGTCAATAAAGAACAGCAGCTAGAGGAAACTTGGTACAGTACTGTTACTAGTAATACATAATAATAATAATAATAATTCCAAATCTACTAAAACAATCTAACAATATTTATTCTACATGATTAATGATTTAATGTATACATTGTTCCATACTTACCATATTGAAGGGTTATTTTGTACTTGCTTAGAAACTAGTTTCCCTTTATTTTCGGGTCATGCAATTTAGTTTCCAGGCTTTCTGTTAACAAATACTAATTGCACTCCTTCCACTGTATTGTAGCTTCATTGGGCTGTCGATCTGTTTTATTCTTGTTTATCGATTTTGTGGTTACTGGCCTGGAACTGCCTTTGAGACTCCCTGTCAAGTTTCTTCATCGATGATTGGTCTATATGGAGTTTGCTGTAGCATGCAACTGGACAGAGGCTGAACAGTTTCAATATTTGATTAATTCTGTTTTATATAAGTAATATTTACACAAAACTGTATTTGTTTTAAATAATTGCACTGGTTTTTACTGTTTGCATAGGAGGTAAAATGTGGTAAAAATAAATATTAGAACTCTTATAACTTAGAATATATTGCCAATCAGGAGAGGCAGCACAGTGGCTCAGTGGTTAGCACATGTGCTGTGGTCATACGTTCCTATCTGCCTCATACTATGAGGTAATAATGGTCCAGATCCTGACTTAGGTCCAACCCCCAACTTCTGCAAGTGCATCATTTCTGCACCCGCCTGGCATATCCTGTGCATCATTACATTTGTCTATGTAAAATAAGCTGTTGTTCGCTGTATATGACTACTTTAAAGAACACATTTGCTTTGCCTTATTTCAGTTTCTGTTAAACTGTCTTTGTTTTTACATGTTTAACCACTTTACATAACAGTTTGCTGCCTGCTGCTGCCACTAACATTGAAGCCCTGGGATACAGCTTTAAAGCACCTGCCTGAAGATGTTCCTACGCTAAGCATAATTAAACAAATAAGTTCATTTTATGGGATTGAAACTGGTGTAAATTTTGCCATTTGGGGAATGGTTTTTGGAGTAAGTGAGGAAGAAAATGTCTTTTGTGTAAAATATAAAAGTAATAAGTAAACCTGTGTATGTAGTATACAATAGAAACGTATATTGCCATATGAAGAGGTAGCTATAATGAAGAAGTTTTGTAAAGGGTGTCTGCCTGTATAGTGCTAGGGATAAGTGAGTAATTTGGTGTAATAGTCCACTCCTGTGAAGAAAGCACAATTTATTTCATTAATATAATCATTGTTCGCGGCTATATTTCATATATAAATGGGGTCCGAGTTATAACAGGATGCCTGTTCTGTACTTAGCCCAATGACAAATCACTCCTCATTCCTTTCAATGTGGTGTACACTTAGATTCAGGAGAAATATATCTTTGTGTGTATCAACCAACTTATATATTCTATCATTACTTTAGCTGGCCATACACTATAAGATAAATTGTTCCAATCGAAATATTTTTTCAAGAGTGGTAAAACCATGTTGAATTGAAGGGGAGGTAAAATGAATGTCAGTGTGTGTATGCAGGGAGAATACTTTATTGTTGCATGTTGCACACAGACACTGACCAGTGTTACTGTTACACTGTTATTATACTGTGCTAGAAAACACCTGTAATACTGTGTGTAAATAATTTAATTTGCCTCCCCTGCAATTCAACATGGTTTTGCCCATGTTGAATTGTTTTGATTGGAACAATTTATCTTATAGTGTATGGACAGCCTTACATTTATATGTGTGGAGCTTTTACAAACAAAGGGTCATCCATATTGATAGAAGGAACAGCATGCATTGAGTAGGAAGAACAACTGGACTTGTCCATACTACTCATGCTAGGATCAGTTTTTTATGAGGTCTTAGGGACTCTTAGGGTTTTTAAATGACTGTTGGATTCTGTGTTGCTGCTAATTATATCACCACTTTTTCATCTTTAGCGATTATTAACAATTGTTCCACACTTACCCACTGGTCGCTTCTGATTGTGTACTTTCTTAACTAATGAGTTATACATACAGTGCTGTTTAAATATGACCACAAAATCATACAGAGATTCCATTGTGACTTAAATATTTGGACATTGAAAGGATTCAATTAATTATTTTAATGATGTTATTCATCATTATTATATTCAACACTGCACTGCATTTCCTTTTGCTTATTGTATGGTATACATAAAACATAAATCATATACATATATGTTACACAAATAACATATGTTTTGTATAAACTATGATTAATATTTTAGTGCTGTTATTTAACTTGTTTGTTTCTGGTTACCTGCAAAGTTTTCCCCATACAGATGCTGTTTATATATTGTCCATGAAGCTTTGTATTTTTTGCACTTAAATAAGCCCAGACTTTTTAAACTCCTTGTAAACTCATTACTTGATAGTAGGAATAATGAATACATACAAGTGATACATTTAATGACAAAATTAGAAGGCGGTTATTTTCTTTATCCGCATGCAATCTGACATTTCTACTAAGCCACCACAGTTATAATACCATAATAGCAAAAGTTTATTAAATTCCCTGGATTTAACCCTTCGCATATGATTATTTCCGTAACCCCCTTCCAAAAACTTTTATAAGACATGACTCAAGGGACTTCATTAACCAGTATTTACTAGTGGAGAACAATTTTCTAAACGCTAAAAGTGACATTTTGCCAACTGCCTATTACTATTATTAGATTCAAATAGTGTGTTTCTCAGAGATAAGCCGAAAAGCATTTACCGGTATAGCTGAACATATTGAGCTGTCAAGTTACAGTTATAATGACACATCTCTTTAAACCTTACTCAGCAATTTACATCGATTTTGTGTAAAGAAATGCATGTTGCATGGAGTTATATAAGAGAGACAAGCTATAAACAGCTATCATTGGCATAAAAAATATGAACTTTCTTTTAAATTGTTAGAATATTTAAAGACACCTGCTAATTATTGATTCGCTATGTTATTGTCCTTTATATAAAATATTATATAATTTCAGTATCAACATTACATACATTATACTTCTTTGTCTTTTTTTTATCAATTAAATATAACAAAGGGTTGGTGTCACCCCAGAGGATTTGCTTAAACAGGGTACTGTTTCTGGAGTTGGACTGGTGGCTGGATACTGAAAACTGGAACCGGACTAGATTTACAGGATCCGGGCTGGGACCGGATTGCGCACAGAGGATCCGGGCTGGGACCGGATTGTGCACAGAGGATCCGGGCCGGGACCGGATTGCGCACAGAGGATCGGGACCGGATTGCGCACAGAGGATCCGCACAGCTAGAATTGCACACAGCTAGTTGGCGTTTGAATGTACAACATTGCACTGGCAACTGGTTAGTGTTCCAGGAAGNTCTTTTATAGGGAGTNCAATGCNCTGATTGGAAGCTGCAGTCAGCTGAGCTGCAGTTGCAATCTGACTAGCTGAGAGGAAGCATGTGACTATTCCAAGATGTCAGCCCCCATGATCTGGTTTTGGAGGGAAGTCTGCAGTGCAGACAGACTGGGAGGATCCCTGCAGGGAAATCTGACACCAGCAGAACCTGTGCATCTCAGGGACAGGAGAGACAGACAACGGAGAGGAAGGTAACAGGACCTGAGAGTCTGGATCATGACAGTTGGTTGTTGTTACATGAACACAAAGCCACAGCTAAGTTACACAACACAATCAAATCATCAATCATTAGAAAGTTAGGAAACAGATCTATGCCAATTGCTTCATGGCAGCACATATGGTGTGCCATAATCTAGGGACGGATCTAGGGCTAAATAAACAACGGGGCTAATGGCACTACAGCCCCAGGTCCCTATTTTCAAAAAGGTCCATCAGCATCAGGGCCAGATTAACAATGGGACGGATGGGACTATAGCCCCAGGCCTCCCTCTGAAAAAAGGCCCACACATACAGCGAATCTTCAGGTCTCCCATTGAAATGCATGAGGATAAATGTGAGATATCCACCCTCCTGCACAATAGTGCCATGCACTAAGTGTAATAAAGGAGGGTACATATTATTTACCACCTCACATAACAGTGGTCATACCTACTGCAATGGGCCCTCAAGAATGTTCAGCCCCAGGTCCATGTGGTCTTCAGCCCTGATCAGCGTGATGTAGGGCATAGTGTGACAGAAGAGGGCACTGTGTGTTTAAGCAGTGCACATATACTGTAATTGACTACCAGCTTTACGAGTGCGGCATACAGATTCCCATGCATACATAATGCACACTCTATCCTGAGTACATGTTCCACCCCTAGGATGAGGAAATCAGTGTGTTTAATCTCATTCATAGATCTTATATGTGTAACATGCCATGAAGTACAAATCCCTGATTTCTTTGGGGTGGAAGAGAAGCTTATGGAGTTAAGAAACTGAGTACTAATGTTGTGGGCAAGATATACAGAAATCAACCACATGTGACCATCTTAACTTTTAAAACTTAAAATACTGAACTTAGAAAATGCAAAAGATCAAGTCACAGCTTATGCATGGTCTCATTGCTAAATGATTGAAAAAAGGAATATATGGATTAGAGATTGATACCAATATTAAAGATATCTTGCAGAACCTCCATAACATTCTGGCATTTAATTTGGCACAGAGTAGGAAATTGTGTTCACAACGTAGAAGTCATTAGCCATGTCGCAGTGAGTAAGGATTAGAGAACGCTCTCTACTGTACTGACACCTTCATGCAGTTCTAATGCCTCGCCTGCAAAAATGAAATGGGAATCAAATACTTTAATTTACACTTAACTAAAATATTAAAATAGATGATAAAAGACCTTACTTTTGCAGAACAGAATTTATATTTAGTTGTTAGCGAACAATAATTTGGATTTTCAATTGCTTTATAAAATGAAAAAACATTTAAAGAAAGATTATGTTTACAGCTGCGGTATTAAATTCATTTGCTTTGAGAACATCCATGCATCTCATGCTAATGTTGAAATAAACAGTATATTGAGATTCTGACTAATATATTATTCAGAACCTTTTGCCAAAACACAAGCCACTTTATCTTAACAATTCAGGTTTCTATTTGTACTTAGCATAGTCATACGGTTAAAAAATTCCCCCTTTCTAATGTATTATATATTGGAAACAGCAGCAAACATAGTCAACTGTCTAGCTCTGGACCTGACGTCTGATTCCCACTGCGCTTCCGACTAAATAACAGAAAAGCAGCTCTGGACCAGCTCCCTATTGTTCAACTAACTAACTGTTTACCATGTGCCTCATGCTGACAATCTGCAAAAACAAGAAACATTAAACAAGTTCTGCATTCTGTAGACCAATGGACAGGGGTGTAAGGAGGTAGTAACCATACTTTAAACATACAAACAATAATATATCAAGGGGCTAAATATAAAAAAAAATTACATCAGAATGATTAAAAAAAACTATATAAAGAAAAAAAATATTGTGTATTGTTACAAACCATGGTGGATGAGTCCAGGATAAAGAATATTGAGAATTTATTACAAGGAAAGGAACACTATATTAATGAGTAATACAGGTACAAATAAAAGATACAGAACACATTGATGGCTGGGTATGGGAAAACTGTTACAGAGGTATATCAGAAACAAGAATGAATAAAACAGGAAACGGGTAACAAGATCTAAGGACAAACTAGGACAGAACAAACCAGGAGTAAAAATAAATATTACCATACACACATAGGAATGGTTCCTCACTTCCTCAAGTGCACAAGCGGATCCCCTGCCATACAGAACATCGCTCCATGCAACAAGGCATCTGTTCCCAGGCCAGGAGAAAAACTCATTCTTTTTAGCTCACGGCTCATTGAGCAGCATATAAAAAGATACGAGACACAGGTACCGCAATAGATGTCAAAAAACGCACAATCGGCTTTTCGTGTCTAAAACGCAATTGAATCGCCCCCATAGACACGACACCAGCTGGGGTACACAACATAAACATAAAAGATTAGACAGAAATATTGCTTCCGTGCCAATAGTCCAGAATGACCAGCACTCTGCTCACTACTGACAGTTCAGGAGAATGTCCACAATACAGGCATTAATGACCAGGAAAGCACTTAGAGGCAAAACAAAATATTACAAGTTCATGGTTTCACATATATGGGTAGTGGGTAAAAATCTGCATCAGGGCTCAAAGTGGGGTGTATATATGTTTTGTGGTGATTATCCATAGATATTTTCCAAGGAATTGGAATTCCACATGGATAATTCTCACACTGTAGGCGGGGAAATCCATGCAAATTGTGGTGAGAGGGTGGCAGTATTGGTGTCGTTGAGTTAAAGTTAAGGTAAGAATTTGGACAGGTAAGTGTCCAGAACCCATATAAGCTAGAGATTTTCTTTCTTGTAAGTTTAGACGATTGCATTATGTGAATCCGGTACACAGTATGTTACTTGTTTATATTAAAGACTACTATATCCAAGGATGCAATTGGGGGCGTATACAGGGGTATGCCATATCCGCACTTCTCTCGCTGCTGTAATTGAAAAACTACAAATCTCCATTCACTTCTATTATTTTCTGTGTTTCCATACAGCTGCTTCTAAATGTCCATACCACCACTTCCAAATTTCCACTTCAACACAAAAGACAATATAATAATGTATCTTTTTCACATAGAGCGCAATATGAAAGTCCAAGATATAAAATCTGACTTTTATTCACTTATATTTCTGTGCAAAGATTTTTACCTTGTTCTGCCTTTTGTATATTTACCAGCTTCTTTTCATTACACTTAATACTGACTAGATGGGAATATATGAATTAAACATGCTGTATTGCAGCATAAAAACGTAGAAGCAAGTATTTTAGACAGGTATATTTTTGGGTTATATGAAAAAGACTTTGCTGCAGGCAACCTTTTCCAAAAACCTGTAAGATAATGGACTAACATGTTAGCTATCAGCTATGCCTTGATGTTTGTTCATTAGATTTCATAAATGGATTCTTGACGAGTCTGACAAATGCTAATAATAAATGCAATTTAAATGTTGTTTTTTTTCCGTAAACAAGCTTTGACTGACAAGACCTTCCTTTGAGATGCCAATTTAAATGGAACTTATGCATATTAGTAAATGCAGCTTATTATTTGAGAATATTACAGATACATCCAAAATTCAATCATTTTAAACACAATTATTTGAGTACTGAGGCTTTATTAAAGGTGGACACGTCATATACAGTAAGAGATGGTTTCTGGTAAATCATATATAATAGTCGCATTAACTATATATTTTCTTTATTTTTTTAAGAAGTTTATGTACATCCAGGTAATAAAATGTATAGTAACATGGTCACAACAAAATCAGCATTATCCACTGAATTTTTATTATAATAACATGGAGACAACAATCATGTTATACATATTGTACGTTGTATAAAAACATACAATCCAGTTAACATACAAAGGAGTACATTTCATGAAAGAATTCAATAATCATTAGGAAAAGGAACATAGAGGGAAAGGGAAGAGTGTATGGGATGGTAAAAAGATACATGTAAGTCAACTGGCCTGAAGAAACTAAGGAATGTATGGATAAGGCTACCAGAAGAGATAGGGTAATGTTACTGAGGCCTTGATTACCCTGAACCATTAGGGTGCTGATTCACTGCAGGGTGGGAGGTCGAGCACACAAACATGGATAAGAATATTATATAATTTTACATATGTCTACTACCAAAACCATTTCATAAAAGACAAGGAGGCTTGAGTGGAATATGGAGCCCCATTTTGGTTTGGTTTCCATTTTATAATTAAGATTGATCCTAAATCTAACTCTAGTGAGACTGGGTGACTGGGGAGATTTCCAGAACTGGACCGTAGCAGTTTAAGCACCAGTGTAAGCAGTTTTATCATCTCACAGGATATGGATAAAAATATAGATTTACATAAATTTTTACTAGGTTTATATTTTAAAATTAATATAATTAATTAAACCATATATATATTTATCCTATGTCCTATATTTATCCCAAGCATGCTTTACATTGTTCTTAAAAGGTCACTAAAGTGGTATAATCTTTCATATATGTGAATTTAATAAACAAAGGGTTAAGCATCAAGTGGAATAAATCTACTAAATTCTCCAAAAACTGTGATGCCATTTACCAGGATGTCCTGTGATTGGTTCCCTGGGTAGTGTGGGGGACGTCCATGTGGGGTTGTCAGTCTATTTAAGGATTCCAGACAGGAACTCTGGCCTCTTTCCTTCTTAGGACTTTGCTTGTTTGTTCTCTTGATTTGCTTAGGGTGGTGCGCGGAAAACAGTTTCTTGTTTATTATTATATGTTTATTATTATTATTATTATTGTATTTCAGCTTTTGTTTCATTTAAATTAATTTAATAAACAAATAAAAAGCTCTGGTTTGGGAATCATTCATGTGGAGCTGCAATGCAAAACATCAGTGGTATCTTTCACTTGCATAAGATTTGTGTGTGTGGTCCACTTGTCACATTAGAAAGTTTTATTTTATTCATTTAAAGCTAGCCATACACTATAAGATAAATTGAGAGATTTTTCAAGAGTGGGCAAAACCATTTTGAACTGCAGGGGTGGTACATTTAATTAGTTGCAATCAGGATTACAGGTGAGAGATGATGTTTCCGGCACAAGTGTAATAACAGTGTAACAGTAACGCTGGTCAGTATCTGTGTGCAACATGCATAAATAATGTATTCTCCCTGCATGCAAACACTGACATTCATTTTACCCCACCTGCAATTCAACATGGTTTTGCCCAATTTTGAAAAATCTTTTGATTGGAACAATTTATCNTATAGTGTATGCCCAGCTTAAGTTTTACACATATTTGTGAATTGAACATTATTAAATTGAACAATTTTCATGCAATTTATTTCACTTTTTTTAAATCTTGCATGCATTAAAAACATTTAAAATTTCAATTATGTTTACTTCTTAGCTTTCAGCAGAAACCTCTTATTTTTAATAGAAGCCTTATCTGTGGTAGGGCCAGGTAGTGTGGTAAGGTATGGCAAGGTATGGGCCTCAGAATAATGTATAAAATGACAGGGGGTAAAAAAAATGTTAGTGTTTGCATGCAGGGAGAATACTTTATTGTTGCATGTTGCACACAGATACTGACCAGCGTTACTGTTACACTGTTATTACACTTGTGCTGGAAACATCATCTCTCACCTGTA
>JABWIB010002012.1:19618-60398 GCA_016617825.1 Platyplectrum ornatum | reverse complement strand
CGTCACTTACTGAATACTATACATCACCAATCACTGACGATTTCAGATCACTGACGAATGCTGACGATATGAAATCTCAGCAGAAATCGTCAGTTAGTGAATTCCCCCCCTGGAGTGATATCTCATTCACCACTTCTGTTGCTGGAGCATGAGTGCCCTTTAATCCTGTTACATTCTGTTTCTGGGCCAGATTTACTCTATATAAGGGTTCATTGTTTAATGTTGTTGTCACTAAGACATGCATCTTCTCTATGATAATTAGAAGTTGGTTATGATTATACAAATGATAATGAGACCAATGATCACTCTAGTCTAGTTTTATTTCCCAGTGATAATACATAGAACAGTATTTTTTTGCCACGGTTGGTTTCTCTAGATAATAAATCATTCATTTTTTATTGGAGCAATACAAAGCGCCAAAGTAAGATAATGACATTATGACAGGTATACATGGTACAAAAGAGAATTCCCAGTAGGGAACCATAAAAAAGAATAATCATAATATCTGTTTTCCTGTGTAAAGGGAATAAAAGATTATACTGATCACCGGGCAGGAGAAGTGGGTCCAAATCCCCACGTTACTGGGGCAGATATAGCATGGGACATTGATTGGAACAAAAAGCAAGTTTCCTACCATTGAGGGTGTAAAAAACATCCATGTATTTGTATTCTTAATAGTGTGATTTACATTATGTAATTGGTCCAGTTGTGGGGAAAAAAACGTTCAATGCACTGTTCTTCAGAATTTATGCAAGTACTCCAACCACTCCATCCAAAAAATATAATATACTTTATCCTGGAATAAGGACATTGTTGGTGATTAAGGTTGAATCAACTGTTGGAGAACACACATCCTGGAAACAGCACAGAGACAATAGTCATCATTTACTTTGAGTGATCAGAAAGCTTAGCTGCCCTGTTAAGGACGCCCCTTTCTGGTGTCAGTCGAGCTTTAACCAGTAAATGTACATTGCTTTTTTACCATTACATTTAAGGCCACTTTGTGAGTCCTATCTGAAAGCTCCTATATATATGGAGAAATGTAACCGTTAATTACTTTATCAGTTTGCTATATTCACCAAGGTAAAATAAGTGGATGAGAGATTAGTTAAGATGTCTGGAAAAGTTTATATGACAGCTTGTGCGAGAATGTACTGTACCTTTAATGGTAAGTTCGGCCCACGTGTTTCGTGTTAATTTAATTTTGCTCCCAGAGGGTAGAGTGTATTGTAATCTGTAATTATACACTACTCTCATCATTGGCTCATAGACAGATCAATGATACTTTCTATCTACCATGATGCAGATAATATCCTCTCACTAAGGCAGTGAAGACGTTAAACATGTCATTCTAGTTTTTTCCTCACATTCTGTAATATAATGCTCCGCTTTTTCTTGCGTTCTACAGTAAAGCATCCTTATTCTGTATTATCAATGACCATTTTCTTTCTTGTATTCTGTTACATCCTCATGTCCTTGGTGTTTCATTCTCTGCTTCTCTTCCTACTTCCTCCATATCTCATTCATTCCACTCCCACCGTCTTCTTTCTCTCAGTCACTCTCTTGTTTCCATATCTAGTATGTCGCAGCAATCCTTCAGTGAGATATTGTAACACAATGGGAAGCAAAGCTGCTGATCACTGTGAAATGTTAACCCTTCTGTTGCTATGTCTTTAGATTGCATTCCTTTTTCGTTGTAATTTACTGATATTCTGTTCTAATTTAAGTGTGCAGGTTTTGTCCGGTTAGCAGTCACCATGGTTGCCCTGTCGCTGAAGATCTGTGTCCGGCAGTGCAATGTGGTTAAGACCATGCAATTTGAACCGTCCACAGCGGTCTATGATGCCTGCCGGATCATCCGGGAGAGGGTCCCCGAGGCCCAGACTGGCCAAGGTATTTATATCCATTGTGCATTATAATGTCATTGAGCAATGGAAACTCATACAACATTTACAAAGTCCTTTAAGAGGGCCAGAAAATTGTGTTCATTTCACATTGCATCTACATTGGTGTAAAACATTAATTAAAGCTGTGTAGCAGTCCCATGTGAC
This sequence comes from Platyplectrum ornatum, assembly GCA_016617825.1. Classification (NCBI taxonomy): domain Eukaryota; kingdom Metazoa; phylum Chordata; class Amphibia; order Anura; family Limnodynastidae; genus Platyplectrum; species Platyplectrum ornatum. The sequence goes on along the minus strand of JABWIB010002012.1, from coordinate 58,347 downwards.
TAGTTTAATCTCTAAACAAGACGTCTAGAGATGATGGTAAAACCAGTTTTTGAATGATTGCTGTAAAATCTCATAGAGAGATGACAGAGTAAAATTTTTAGAAGTTTCCATTGTTTATGGCGTGTCTGTTTTTCTGTACAATGGAGCTTTTTGTCAAGAAAACAGTGCTGTGTTGTGCAGCAACCAAATACTGGGCATAGGCCCCAAATCCTCTGTGCGCCTTGACCCCTTCCCTTTGTCCGCAGCATTCGACTTTGGTCTGTTCTTATCAGATGAAGATCCAAGGAAAGGAATCTGGCTGGAGGCTGGCAGGACCCTGGATTATTACATGCTGAGGAATGGGGTATTAATATCAATTCTATTTCACATTAAATGTTCATTGAAGGTTATATAAAGAATACAATTCAGGAAAGGAGAAGGTGCAATAAGGTACAACTCCAGTGCTAAAGAACAAAAGCAAATGAAATGAAAATATATAAAGCATATTAATGTTGTGACATGTTTATGGCAATCAAATTCCAGTTATGTACCATGTATAGTCAAGAATACCACACATGATTACCAATGATTCAACAACCTAAAGTAGCTCATACTCAATATACTAAGTACATCGCTGACTGTCAATGTCAAGACATTTTGAGTATTCTGGGTCCAACAGGATGATAGTAATAAAAATTTATAAATTTATAAGTCCTGTGTGTGTGTGGATATATATATATATATATATTTAGAGAGAGAGAGAATAACATATGCTCCAACTTACCCCATTGTGGTGTTACTCTGGTTAGCCCACAATTATTGTATTTGTTTGCCTTTATGGTATGGGAAACTTTTCAATCTTTATAATTTATTAGATGATGTTATATACAGAAGTCAAGAACTTGAGTTAAGGACTTTAGGGAGAAATGTAATTCTGTGGATTTAATAGTGCTTGCCACATATAGGACTCACGTCCCTTGCTGCTAAACAGTTACACTTTGTACTTGTAAGAAATAGTTATTATGTATTAATAGATTGCTCCAAGTCCTTGATATTGTAACTTATTAACAATGGACATCTACTGTGGAGAAATTGCCTCAAAATATCTTTCAAGGCCTGTTATGTAGGACTGGTCCATACTTATCGAAATAATACTGTATCTTTTTATGGCATGTAACATTGAACCACTGTTTCCTCCAGGACGTCCTGGAATATAAAAAGAAACAAAGACCCCAGAAGATTCGAATGTTAGATGGAGCAGCGAAAATGATAATGGTGGATGACTCGAAGACTGTGGGGGAACTTCTAGTAACCATCTGCAGCAGAATAGGTGAGGGAAGCTTTTCTGCTGACTCCTAGGATTGAGTATATTAAAGTTCTGTTAAAGGCTAGCTGTGATGTAATAGTATTACATGTACTGATTCTTTTTTTTTATACTTGTACTTTTTGACATTTCCAGTTCTGCTCAAGATTGTCTTCTGATATCTATTGTCCTTCAAGGACATGTAGCTTTTATTTTCTGCTTTACTGTGCTAATTTCTGTTGGATCATTTTTAAATGCATAATCAGGTTTTTTGTAAAGATAATTAGCTGGGTGATTATTTTTTTTATTTGAATAGGATGAAATAAGACTATTGAATTATTTTCCCTCTGACACAGGTATAACGAACTATGAGGAGTATTCTCTGATCCGTGAGACTGCTGAAGAGAAGAAAGAAGAACCCACAGGAACACTCAAAAAAGACAGAACTCTGCTCCGAGATGAGAAGAAAATGGAGAAGTTGAAAGCTAAGCTACACACAGAGGATGAGTGTGAGTGAGCAGGGAAGAGAATGAAATGAGTTCCAACAGTTGAAATGGCTATATGGCCTCTATTTATAAAGAAATAAAAAACGAAGCGTACCAGGCTCGCTTCACCTCTCTGCGAGCCTGGCAGCTTCGTTACTATTATTTATAAAAAAAACTTACCTGGACGCGAGGCGATGCGGTGTCCTCCTGGGATCTTCTGCTCCACTTCGTCTCCGGCGCATGCNGCTCGGAACGGAGTGATAGACTCCGCTCCGGCGGTTTATAAATATCAATCGCTTCATTTTGAAGCGATAAGGGCAGAAAACAGCCCTTATCGCTTCAAAATGAAGCGTTAAGGGTTTTATAAATAGAGGCCTATGACTGAATACATTGTGTTGCCTTAGTTTGGGAATTGCTGTGACTCTTTTGTATTGCTGTATTTGATGATATCCTCAAGTTGAAGACTGCTTCCTCCTGTGTTAGTCATATTAACTAGTGAAAAATAAATGTTTCTATAATATATCCTGAGACTTCTCTCAATTATAACTTTCAGTGAACTGGCTCGATCACAGCCGCACGTTTCGTGAGCAGGGAGTTGATGAAAATGAGACTCTGCTTCTCCGCAGAAAGTTCTTCTACTCAGATCAGAATGTGGATTCCAGGGATCCTGTGCAGCTCAACTTGCTGTATGTTCAGGTAACCCCAGGGCATTTATTTGATTACTTCACAGTATTTTCCTTTTCCAAATGTGGTTTCTTAGGGAGTGTCAGAGGTGCATAATGTATTATACTCACAAGACATTTGTAATAATAAGATTTTTTTTTTTTATTTTTNTTTTTTATCAATTATAGGCCCGTGATGATATTCTCAATGGTTCTCACCCTGTGTCTTTTGACAAGGCCTGTGAGTTTGGAGGAATTCAAACTCAAATTCAGTTTGGTCCTCATGTTGAAGTCAAGCACAAACCTGGATTTCTAGAGTAAGTTATGACTGAAAATGTCAACACGTTTTATAGTATGGTGTTGACTGGATACTTTAAATGCTGAATTAACTTAACACACCTAATTATTAGATTGTCTGTCTGTGTGAACAATCCAGCCTTCACTGTGCCTATCCTATCCTATTATGATGACAGAGCATGGCCACAGACTCTGCACTACTACTCAGGAATTTCCCAGCTATGGTACAGGGAACTGGGGAAGCAGAATAGCTGTGCACACAATAATTAAAGTGGAACAATTACCCACTAACACAGTCCTCAGTTATTCCTTCAGAATATCTTCAAAGCAGCAATTCTACATAATGGATTCTATATAAAGGATAACAATAGGACCTGATAATAGGTCTGTCAAAAGAAAATTATATGCAAGCAATTGACACCTCATGACTTTGATAATCACCCATTTGCTATACATCATATGACTGAGAGTTACAGCTCTTGCCATGTCTTAGTTGTAGAATTATAAGTAATAACAATCTGCAGAAACAAATCAGTGGGGTTGACTCTTTTCTCTCCGAATTGTATATACTCTTGTGTGTGTGGCTCATGGTAGTAAATTTAGTTAATGGATATGGAAAGGACTATTGCACATTCATTAATTTATTTACTGTAATAGTCACCAGAAAACGACTTACCCGTAATCTTGTTTTTCAGTCTTAAGGAGTTTCTTCCAAAGGAATACATCAAACAAAGAGGAGCAGAAAAGAAAATATTTCAGGTACAGCTACACATTTAATAAGACTGTCTTTATTGCAAGGATATATCTTTTAATGTAGTAGATATATCTTTAGAATTTATTTGGCTTTACCTTGTTAGATGGAATTGCATCAATGGGCCTGGACATCTAGTATATACATTAATGCATGGCACATTTTGATCATTGGTCAATATCATGCACACGTTAAGACACAGTTAATTTTTTATATCCTTATTAATATAATATTGTATCTCTGGTTTTATGTCATGTATGTCCATCTTGCTTAGTTGGTTAAACAAATATTTGTATAATTCTAAAAATCTGAATGTGTGGCAACAAATGGGGTAACACTGTCATTTTTTATTTTGCTGGCTCACAGGAGCATAAGAACTGTGGGGAAATGACTGAAATAGAAGCCAAGGTGAAGTACGTCAAGTTGGCTCGGTCACTTCGGACTTATGGGGTCTCATTCTTTTTGGTTAAGGTAAGATTACTATGATCATTAAACTTGCCTCTTACTCTTATTACTTTCAGCATTTCCTTCTATCTGTATCTATCATATAAATGTGCTGCATTTATAAGTAACAAATATGCAGTTTCACAGACATCCTGGGAAAGTTGGTGATAGTTGTTTGAAGGTATTGTAAGAAGAGTGGTATACAGTTCATAGAACATGATTTCTACGTGCAGTGAACGTCTGCATGTTTAAATCCCTTTAATATAAAAAGGCTAATTTGCCTCACCTTGGAATACTATTCTGTTCGTTTGACCACCTACAGTGTTTCCCCTATAATAGGACCTACCCCGATAATAAGCCCTATCCTATTTTACAGTAAACTGTCTAAAATAAGCCCTCCCCCGAAATTAAGCCCTATCTAGATCACAATGAGTTGTCATAATATCAGCAGGGGGAACAATGAGGTATCATGTCAACAGCACTTGGGAGGCCATGATTGGATTAAAAGCATGTCAATAAAATAAGCCCTACCCAGAAAATAAGCCCTATGGGGTTTTTTTTGTCCTGAGAAAAAAATAAGACTGTGTCTTATTATCGGAGAAACACAGTAATACATATCTGAAAATGGAAGGCTTTGTTAGAAATCATCAATGTTCATACTATAAAGATTTTTTTTTTCTTTCTAAAAAGATGTTCTCTGAATTCTATGTATTAAGTTGTTTTTGTTTTGTTTGGCCATTTCTACTTTTGTCAGACTAAGCATAACAAAAACACTCTATGAAGCTTACTTGGGGTAAACAGAATACATTTTTATTTATGTCCTGAAGGCATTGAAACAGGGTTAATGGCCTGTAAAAGTAACCCATATAAATTGTCATAATGAGTAACTTGTACAAAGGGAGATCTTTAAAAATGCATGTGCTAAACGTTTTTTTTACAGCTTATAAAATCTGTAACAAAGATTAAATTTTTTTTCTTAGTATTTTCTTGTTCTACTGAATACTAGTATAGAAAACAGTATTTTACAGTAAGAATACAGTGATGAGCTTATGTTGTGTTCCATTTACTTGTGTTAAATTGACTTTGTGGGTAACCTGTGCCTCTGTTTTTCTGCCTTCTTATGTGTATAGTATGTGCATATTTCTGTGTTTCGGTTGTCCAAATGCATTTGATTATAAATAATATAAAACTGAATCCATACTACCAAGATTGGAACGCTGTGCATTACCCTGTACGGGCAAGGGGTGGCTGGCCAATACCTTAAATTTACCATAATGTCTTCCCTTAAAATGGTGACATTGAAGAAGTCGCTGCCCTGACTTTATGCTTACCTTTCCTCCCAGCTCTTTGATTCACATTGCGCTAACTGCCTTGTCCTTCCTTGTTGTTGATAAGTTCTACAAAAGTTGGTGGATCTAGTTCCGTCACAGCATAATGTACACATGCACAGTAGTAAAATGCGATGTTTTACTAATGTCTGACAGCATAAAATAACCCTTTGCAGGAGTCTGGATTCAGTCCACACTTATCATGTTATATGGACACCTGCTTCTTGAACTGTTATAAAATATTTACTTTAGTATTCTCTATGACTTCTTATTCATGCCTATTGTTACCAAAAACATTAACTTAAGAATGTGGGGCAACAGACGACCAGTTCAAAGGGAAAGGAATTTTTGTTTAAAATAGAAGCAGGACATTTTGTTTACCTGTATTATATTCCCATTTTATCCAGTGTCAATAGTGTGTAATTCCCACATTCCCATTGTAGAAGCTGTTTGTTGTGTAGTGAAATGATGTTAACATTCACTTATATTTATCTTGTCGAAAAAACATGTATGTTTCATACTGTAATTGCAGATGTATTATTTTACACTTGTCTTTCACATTTGACCTTCTGATTTATAAAATTAATGGTCAGGTAAACTGAACACAGGAGCACTTATGGAAGAAGCAGAAAGCTTTTAAACAGCACTTGCAATATGCTTCTGCTAGCACATAGTAGCATGTCAAGGGGTCTACGGGGCGAAAAAGTCCAAAACTTTTTCACCCTGTATACCCCTTGACGACTTAATTGTCTTCCGTAGACCCCCTGCCTACCTAATATCACATTTTCCTAACCTATTAACATCAAGCATCTTTTAATAATATTTGTATTTGGAACAAAACAAAATCAGAACTCATTTAACAGAAATCAGTTCTGGTGTGAAATTAATTAGGTAAAATCTATATATTTACCATAATATAGTACCTATCATTTTACAAACTTACATGTGGCATGAATGTGTTATGAATGTGGCACACCACAATACAGATAGTACATAGTACCTAATTACATAATATTATAAAAAAAATATTATGTACTCCGAATCTGTGTTTGGTGTAATTACAGATCGCCTAAATATTCACTATCTGCCTAATGGGATTTGCTCATGTAGACCCACATCTACATCTCATGCACCCCCAATTTATTTTTATGTGACGTGGACGCCCTGCAAGTTGAACTGTACCCCTGGGGTTCTATATAGACCACTTTGGAACCGATGGTATACACTGTCAATAATGTTCACGAATAATTCATTTAATCCATGAAGATAGGTACAGTACTGCAGATATAGATTATATCACCCTCCTAGCTACAATAAGCTAATATGTAATTCTGCATTACAAATCATTACAGCAACAGTCTCTTGCATCCCATGTAGTATACACCCTCTATACGTTAGTTATATATTAATGGTTTTCACATGTATTATACTATGTGTTTTATGAATATAACTGACATTCCATTTTCCATAAAATATATCTGATTAGAAAAATAAATTTAATTTCATAGCACATTTTTTCTGTCTCTCATCTTTCATCTCCTCTGGTGCTTTCTTACTTAATTATCATCCTCGTTAAGATTTGATGGTTTAACTTAGACATGTTCCCTGCAGTCACATTAATGCACATTTTCTGTCTGTATTCTCCACTGACTTCACGACTCAGCATATCTGCAGACGATAGAAAGATACACCAGGAGGGGTAAAAACCGTGATGGATAAGTTGGGTAGACTGGAGGTATAGTCAAGAGTATGGCAACTACAGTTTAATGCCAGAGAATGCCAAATCATGCATTTCTGGCATCATGTGGATAAGTGGAATAAACTCCTGTCAGAAGTGGTGGAAGCTAATTGAATAGAACAATTTAAGCATGCTTGGGATAAATATAAGTATATACAAAATATAATATATCTTAGTATTAACTAATGTCAGTATAGTTTTAAAGACACTGGGCAGACTCTATTTTGAGAAGGTCAGGGGCATTGTGGTAGAAGGACCGTATATATGTCCCAGGTTCTGACATATGTGTGCTAGGGAGAGTGTAATATTGTTTGTTTCTGTTGGGAAACACATTTTCCAACAGTGTGTTCAGCTTTAGTAAGAGCTGGTAAGGGTCCCTGGGATGTAGGATGGTTGGGAGAGTGGGAGGGCCCACCATCCACCAAGCCCAGTTTGGGTTTTGGGCTTATTCAAGACCAATCAGGTATGCACCCGATTAAGGCCTTAATAGGGGTGTCAGGGTCTTCTCAGTGTCTCTGATGTGGGAGCAGGCAGATAGAGAGCAGCCTGAGACACGTGTTGACAGCCTGACTTACCTGTGTGAGTAAGTGCTACAGTAGATTGTTTGAGGCCCTGGCAGAGGTGCTGCTTCTACGCTGCTGTCTGTAAAGAGCTGCCTACTCCAGAAAAGAAACCCGATCCTGAAAGTATGACACTATATTTTGATCTGTTACACATTATCTTAAAACATTGCTCATATTTAAAAATGTATTAAATGAGGTTAACCTTGGTATAAGTGCACCTGGTGATTTTGTGTTTATAGAGCCCACTATTTATTTCCATCCTCTCTCAACTTCTATCACCCTAGGAGAAAATGAAGGGTAAGAACAAACTTGTGCCACGTTTGCTGGGGATCACTAAGGATTCAGTAATGAGGGTGGATGAGAAAACAAAGGATGTGCTCCAGGAATGGCCCCTGACAACAGTCAAGCGCTGGGCGGCTTCTCCAAAGAGCTTTACTCTGGTATATACTGTTTATAAATAATAACTTTTACAAATGATTTGATCTCACTGTCTTTTTGAAATATGTAGGTAAATGAATAAATCATAACACAGATTACATTGAGTGTAATTGTTCAGCTAAACCTACTATACAGAATTGATATGTAAATCACACAACATCCAAGTAACAGATTTAATTCTGTATGTAATATGTTCAATATTTCCACACTCTGAATAGTGACATATTATATATATATGTCCATTGTTATAAATACTGCACTGTGAAGCTGGCCATACACTATACGATAAATCGTTCCAACTGGGAAAAATCGTTCAGTGTATGGTCAATATCGTTCAAAAACTGGTGTTAAAGATTTTTTTGATCTTTTGGTCTGCACAAACGTAAATCATTTTTTAGGTTAAAAAAATCATTGACTGTATGGGCACTTGCATAATCCTGCCATTAAGACCCACTATTCACCAATTGTCAGATTTACAATTTATCTTATAGTGTATGGCCAGCTTTAATGTTTTGCAATCTGTTGCTGTAACTGTTTCATCTAGTTTCTGTTCAAGGCCTAACTCGTGTTAAATCATGTTTATTGTTATAAAATAATCCTTCATTGGACTCTCCTTGTCTGTGTATTGTATCATTCAGGATTTCGGAGAATATCAGGAGAGTTATTACTCTGTGCAGACCACAGAAGGGGAGCAGATCTCCCAGCTCATTGCTGGGTACATTGACATCATCCTCAAGAAGGTAGAGACTTTTGATAGTTCTTATAACCCCGTGGAATAGAAGAAGATTTTGAACCGATAATAAAATAAACACGTGATATGTGATCCAATATTAGACTCTACCTTAATGTGTTGGTTTATTGAGCTAACTTGTTACTATTTCATTTGTTTTCTAGAAACAAAGCAAAGATCGCTTTGGACTTGAGGGGGATGAAGAATCCACCATGTTAGAAGAATCTGTTTCGCCAAAAAAGTGAATATGATTTATATATTTATATTGATACTTTATATTTATACTTTATTATAGATAGATATATAGGTATATGGAAAGACTCCTGCCTCTCACATTCAAATTAATGATATTAATGAAACATAAGAACATTATATATTCAATAATGAACCACGTTTCTGTCTTCAGATCTACCATCCTTCAGCAGCAGCAGGTCACTCGGCCTGGCAAGCCAGAACACGGCACAGTTGCTCTACCTGCCGTTATACGGTCAGGATCAAGTGGCCCTGAAACATTCAACGTAGGCAGTATGCCATCAGCACAACAGCAACTTACCACAGGCCAGATGCACAGAGGTCATATGCCACCCCTGGTAAGCACAGAGAATGGGAAATAACGCCTAACTGACACTTGTTTTATTGTATGATTAATGGAAATGATTCGAATTTACTGTTGGATTGTATTGGGATTTAAGCCATAAATGTATTTTTATGTGTGAGTGCATCTTTATAAAATATTGACTTTACTTTATTATTGTGAGTTAAAGCTACATACATATTATTTGACAAATGTTCCTTTGTAGCAAGCAGTTTTGTTTATTAAAGAACATTGTTGTCCCTTTATGCACTATATTTATTACACAAACAAGGGAAAGACCCCATCCTGCTTCTCCCTAACAAACTGCAGTAACGTGCAGCCAGTCAGTGTTCAGTGTCTAATGAAGTCGATCAATTGCCTAATGTTCCCCTAATCATGCAAAAGTAAATACATTTTCGGCCTTGTGTTTTAATTACTTCCAGGGCAGCTGAATGCTGGTACTCACAATAAACTAATCTCAGTTTATTGATCTGGAATAAATTCATAGTCACTCAATAGACGTTTTAAAAGCACTCTTGCATTGAAGTTTGCAGAAACAGGTGACCTAATTTTGAAGTCTAAATGAAATGAAAGGTATGGGGTAAAACATTAATGTCTGGAGATGATTTTCCAAGAATACAGATTTACATGTGGTATTAAAAAATAAATAAAAATTACACAAAGTCACAAAATATTTTTACAAAGAGATGCTTAATGTATCTGTGCATAAACTCTGGCAGTCTGCTTTTGTCATGTGGCAGGGTTAGGTACATAGTTTAGCCTCAATTGATGGTTTTCCAAAGCATCAGAATACTATCTTATGATTGTTGAGCTCTGTTCAACTTTAAGAAGTCCATTATAAAACCCTGAATCTTATGTATATTGCACCAATGCAGAGATGCCATATGGTCACAACGGAGACTGGACACTGTCCAAAGTGTGAAAGACCCTTTGCCACCTTCTTCCATTGCTTTTTAGAGTGTCCTAAGATCAATAAGTTTTGGAACAAGGGTATTAGGTGTATTAGGTTTATCCTCCTGCGTGTTAATCGAGATCCGATTGCTGTGTTGTTTTCTCGTTTTGAGGGCTGGGATTTAGGTCTTAGAAAGGGAGAACTTTTGCCTTTTCTGACTGTGCTGGTCACAGGGTTCAAGAAAGTCATCTTGGAGCAGGAGACATCCCCGGTGCACCCTCAACTTGGACTCTTCCATAAGTCGTATATGTCCTTTTGTAGGTCCCTGTTCCTCTGTTAGTTTTTTTTTATATTTGTTTTTTCTGCTTTGTTTTACCTCTATCCTTCCTGTTTTCTGCTTTCCCTGTCCTTATTCTTCAGCTCAGTTCTGTTTTTAGGCTTTACTCTAGGCTGGTGTTTAATGTTTAGTCCCATATATTGTTATGGTTGATAATTATTATATCTGCATATCTTGTGACTGACACATATATGTTATTATACATCTAAAAAACAAGTCACAGTTGAAGCCATTACTGATCGCGCCTGCATTTTGTAGCTACCACTCATTAACTGTGCGCCTTGTATCTCCCAGTTGCAGGAGAATACATGGCTCAATCACCCTTCACAAACGCATGGTGACTTATTTTGATCTTTGTTTGAACTATCTTTGAGACATTATTTGTAATTAAAGTCTGTGTTTAGTGGTGTGTTCTCTCTGCACCCTTAATAGACTTCCATATCTGGTACCACTTGCTTTTTTCCCCATCAATAACAAATGGCTGGAATACAGAATAAAAAAAGGGAAGCAAGAATTCAACAGCACTGGTGAACCAATGATAGAACAGTACCAATATATAACATGCACAACAATATAAGATGGTAGTACCACTTGCATTTTGAATCATGTTTACTTGCTACATCTGTTTTCTAAAAACTCGAAAAAAAACGGTTGCCAGGATAAAGCAGCACATTCCCCTCTAGAGTTTTGAATCACACAGTATTTCTGTAAAACTTTCAAATGTCTTCAGTAGAGCTGCTTAGGAGCCAAAATCTGCCATAGCACGATAACAGCAAGACACTGGGGCCACTACTGAAGCCTATAAAGCTCCCGTGTCCTTTGCCTCTTTGATTCATGTGACGGTGCTGGTGTTTTCTCTATATTTAACCCTCTGCTCCTAGCACCATGAATAAGTGTTGTCACTGCACAGTTGACCTGAATCTGCCATTTTCAGTTAATTTATTGTTACATGTTTATTTCTTATACTGTAATTTCACCTATTTTTCTACACGTTTTTGCCCATTTTTCTTTGTTTCTGACACACGGAATTATATGTGAGTTTGTGGCTCATTAAGTGCCTTTTTATGTTCATCTTTTCAATTAATCAGATCTTGAGCAGCCTGGCCATATGTCATTGCTAATTAGCAGAATAATTTTTTAACCTACTTTCGTTTTGCTCCTATAGCCACTAGAAAAATAGTTGCTCTGTGTGGATATGTGCAGTGTCCAATCACTTCTGTTACCATGAATAGATGGAGCTGTATAGTCTATCTAGATGTTGTAACAGCTGTATTTAAAGCACTTGCTAGCACAAGATTGAGGATGAGACTTTTGTGTATGGTGGAATAGTAAGTATAGCAGCTATCATTCTACAGTAATGTGCATGGTATGTTAATAAATGTAGGTTGTCATGCAGTCTCATCGGAGAGGTTACCCTCTTTCTGGGAATTCATTGGGTCTTTCTTTTGTAGACGTCCGCGCAGCAGGCTCTGATGGGAACCATTAACACCAGCATGCATGCAGTTCAACAGGCACATGATGATCTGAGCCAAGTGGACAATCTACCACCTTTAGGACATGACATGGTAAGTGCCATATAATTTTATTTCCTCATCTACTAAGAAATAGTGAGAACAAAGATTGAGTACTTAACACACTCTGTTTAATAAGTGAGTGACCGATTCTTAGCTAGGGACAAATAAAGGAAAGGTTTGTACAAGAACACATTTAAACTATGTATATTGGTTTTGGAGTGGTGATTTGTTACCATTTTTTGGATGGGTTTTTTTCTTCTTTTTTAGGCTTCCAGAGTTTGGATTCAAAACAAGGTTGATGAGTCAAAACATGAGATCCACTCCCAAGTAGATGCAATCACAGCAGGAACAGCGTCCGTAGTAAACCTGACTGCAGGTACTGTCACTGTGCAACTGTGGTATGATAAGTGGTTGTTTACTTTAATAGATGGCCAAAACATGTTCCTTTCCCTAGTTAGTTTTTCTTTTTTGTACATATATATATAAGAACAAACCTACAGCAAATCAGCGTGACAAGCGTGGGAAAGGTGGAATTGTTTCAATGCTTTCTAAAGCATCACTGCAAGCTAGGTGGACATTTTTATCCAGGGTACCGGATTGTTTTCAGTGTACCATATGTACCAACTGCTTGTTTTTATTTTCATTTATTCTCTGTAATACATCTCCATTATAAATAATCGCCTTATATAATTAAATGTCTTTTAATATGTAATGGGTGTTTGCATCACAAATTGTATTAACACTCTGTTGTCTGCCATGGATTGTAACAAATCGTTCTTTTCCTTTTAGGTGATCCTACGGAGACTGATTACACAGCAGTGGGCTGCGCGATCACCACAATTTCCTCTAATTTGACTGAAATGTCGAAGGGAGTAAAGTTGTTGGCAGCATTGATGGAAGATGAGGTTGGAAGTGGGGAGAAGTTACTTGGAGCAGCACGAACACTGGCAGGGGCTGTTTCTGATCTACTGACAGCCGTACAGCCATCTTCTGGAGAAGTCAGTAGCCTTGACTTGTGCTTCCATACAGCATTTGTAGATAATGTGTATATTAGGAGGTTCTTAACTCTTGACAAAGCTGATTTTATATTCATATCATATATTCACTTAATTGCATAGTTTCTTAACAGCTACAGAGCGTCAACCTCATTGTCACTGTGGTAGTAAACTATAAATCCCTGCTTTTCCTGTTTCCTAGCCCCGTCAGACTGTTCTCACTGCAGCTGGCAGTATAGGACAAGCCAGTGGAGACCTTCTACGGCAGATCGGAGAAAATGAAGCTGATGAAAGATTCCAGGTACCCATGAAGTGCTGCTAGAGAGACTAAGTCCCCTATCATTGGTTTTAGCGTTGATTTTCTGTGGTGTCTTCTGCATTCTAGGATGTATTGATGAGCCTGGCTAAAGCTGTAGCCAACGCAGCTGCCATGCTGGTTTTAAAGGCCAAGAATGTGGCACAGGTGACGGAAGATTCGGTGCTGCAGAATAGAGTGATTGCTGCTGCTACTCAATGTGCACTCTCTACCTCCCAGTTGGTTGCTTGTGCCAAGGTAAGGCATCAGTATTTATCACAACCATGCACATGCTTTATTTTCTGTGTGCCATTAAAAAGTGCATAGAAGTTTGTTTTCTTGAAATCTATTTTAATAATAAATGGATCATTTCTGATGCCAACTTCTCTATAAACCATGATACTTTGTTGTAGGTTGTTAGTCCAACTATTAGCTCACCAGTGTGTCAGGAACAGTTGATTGAGGCAGGAAAATTGGTGGATCGGTCAGTGGAGAACTGTGTACGTGCGTGCCAATCAGCCACTGAAGATCTAGAGCTGTTGAAGCAGGTTGGCGCAGCAGCCAGCGTGGTCAGCCAAGCACTTAATGACCTCCTTCAACACGTCCGCCAATTTGCCAGCCGCGGGGAACCCATTGGACGTTATGACCAGGCTACAGATACAATCATGTCTGTCACAGAGAGCATATTCAGTTCCATGGGGGATGCAGGTTAGTACCCCTGATATGATGTATTTGAATGAAATGCTTTGCTTGATTAGTGCATAATACCACAAGGAAGTGTCATTGTTAAGTAATGTCTATAATTGGTGATTGAAGTTGAAGCTTGTGCTTAGTTTGATGTTATGTTCAATTAATAAAATCCCCTATATATTTAAACATTTGTGAGTAATTCGTATGTAGTGGTTGTACATGTGCAAGATGTGACTTTTTAATAACCACATTCATAGTTTGTGTAATTGTACATTGAACCATCAAAGCCTATAACACCTAGAAATTCATGTTTTCAGGAGAAATGGTGCGACAAGCACGAGTGTTAGCCCAAGCAACATCCGATCTAGTGAATGCCATGAGGTCTGATGCAGAAGCAGAGATAGATATGGACAATTCTAAGAAGCTGCTAGCTGCTGCCAAGCTTCTGGCTGATTCCACAGCTCGTATGGTGGAGGCTGCAAAGGTAGGTTGAAGATGTAATAATTGATTTGGGTAGATGTGCACCGAGAGATATTGATGATTTTTCTGCAATAGGGAGCTGCAGCCAACCCTGAGAACGAAGATCAACAGCAGCGACTCAGGGAAGCAGCAGAAGGTCTGAGAGTGGCAACCAATGCCGCGGCCCAAAATGCCATCAAGAAGAAGATTGTTAACAGGCTGGAGGTGAGAGGGAGAATCGGTGGCTTTTATTTCCATTTCACTAATGTTCCTTGGATAGTCTTACTATTATGACAGATGTTAGAATGATTACGTTTATATTAAAATGAAAAGTTGTTAAAGTAAATCTAAAATGTTTGTAAATAAATGTGATGAAATGAGCATCAATAAGGAGCCACATTAAATGTAACAATGCTTCTAGAAGATACATTAATAGTAATACATTAGAATCCTTAACGTGCCATTTTTGCAATGTTAATTCAGTCTCTGGTCTTTTCTCATAGGCTGCTGCAAAACAGGCTGCAGCAGCTGCAACGCAGACCATTGCAGCCTCCCAGAATGCTTCACTTTCTAACAAGAACATGGCAGCGCATCAGCAACTGGTTCAATGCTGCAAGGTAGCCGAAGAATGCACTTTTATTTTTGTGTTTTGCCAGTTTACACAAAAAATGTACGTAGATTTTTAGATCTAAAAGTGTGTTTTGTAGACTTGTATATTTATAGGATCATGGTGCCAAGTGTTTACATTCCATGATATTTGCATGCAAATACAAAGCGTGAGGCTGTTTTTATGCTAGTGCTGATATGCTCTGTAAACTGTAGCACTGATCTACTTGTCTCAAGTTTATACATTTTTATAAAATGTTTATTCTTCAATATTTATGAAAGTCGCTTCTTCAATCTGAAATGTTTACATTTCTGCATAATGCCATCATAAATATTTTATATACATAGAAAAAGCTATTATGCTTTATATGTTTAACAAAATAAAATGTGCATCTGCTGCAAAAGTATTTTGTGTTTGCAGCAACAAGAAGGTATTGTGGAACTGGAAACGCAAGACAAACATACGCCGCACCAAACTCATGCCATGCACACGCCACTCCAAACTCACGCCACCCCAAACTCACACCAAGCACACAACACTTGAAATTCCTAAAACAACAGGGTACAACAGGTTTTTTTTTTTTTTGGGGGGGGGGGGGGGCTATTCCTTTTGTATAGCGCAAAAAAAAATTGCCTCCCCCCAAACATTACCCTAAGTTATCTTCTTTGATTCTTTTTATTCTGCAGGTTGTAGCTGACCATATTCCTCAGTTGGTGCAGGGTGTAAGAGGTAGCCAAGCACAGACCGAGGATCTCAGTGCCCAGCTAGCTCTCATTGTGTCCAGCCAGAACTTCTTGCAGGTAATAGACACTTGGCTCTTTTTCCTGCTTACAATGTAGGCCTTTATCAGTTGTGTTTTTATACATTTGTAAATGTGGTAATCTACTTCACCTGAATATGTGTCGTATATATTACTATTTAATTAGATTATGTTTTAAAGTGTAAACTAATTCCTGAAATTATTGTATTGTATTATTTCTGATTTAATTTCACTTTTATCTATTTACTTGTTGCGTCCTTATGGAAAGGTTACTTGATTTGTTCATAGATTTACTGTTTGAACTTTCCGGCTCCATATAGATGTAAAACATTGGTAGGTTATAGGTCAATTATTTTAAATGACATTCCATTAAAATGACATTCCATTCCATTTTTTTCTTATTACACATGCTACATAAATGATCAGGCCAGTTCTGAATATCTTAATGAGTGTTTTATTGTTTGGTTGCTTTACCTAATATATAGGTTTCTAAACTTGGAATGTTTCCATCTGGTTCCATCTCCCCCCATCCCAATCTGTGTTATAGTAATAAATTGCAATATTACAAATGATTGTAAGCGATCTTTACATTTGAAATAATTTTTCTTAACATTTATACTTTGTGTCCATCAAAATATTGTTTTTTTGCAACGTTATTTTAACTAATTTGCAAATAATGCTTCTGTAGATTAATGTAATGATGTAATGTCAGGTTTATATGGTAAACTTTCACTTTTTTGCATTTTTCATTTATGTTGTGCTTTGTTTTTGTTTTTTTTTTTTCTTATACAGCCTGGAAGTAAGATGGTGACTTTTGCAAAAGCCGCTGTTCCTACTGTGACTGATCAGGCAGCTGCCATGCAGTTAGGTCAGTGTGCCAAGAATCTTGCAACCAGTTTGGCAGAGTTACGTACAGCTGCACAGAAGGTGAGGTTACTTGTGGGTGAGCAGTTTGGTACAATAATAATTTTGTCTGGGATGTATTGGCCACTGCGAATGACTCTTTCGAAGGTACTGCCAACAGCTAAATGACAGCTATTTGAAAATCATTTTTATGACAGCTGCCAGGGAGGGAAAGGTTAGGGTTAGTTAGCAGGGAAGGGAGGTTAGGGTTAGTTAGCAGGGAGAGAAAGGTTAGGAGTAGTCAGTAGTAAGGGAAAGGTTAGCGTTAGTTAGCAGGTAAGGATAGGTTAGGGTAATCAGTAGAAAGAGAAAGGTTAGGGTTAGTTAGCAGGTAGGGAAAGGTTAGGAGTAGTCAGTAGGAAGAGAAAGGTTAGGGTAGTCGGTAGGAAGGGAAAGGTTAGCGTTAGTTAGCAGGTAGGGAAAGGTTAGGAGTAGTCAGTAGGAAGAGAAAGGTTAGGGTAATCAGTAGGCAGGGAAAGGTTAGGGTTAGTCAGCGGGGAGGTGGATTATGGTTGGAGACTTGATATTAGGCAGTGGGGAAGGAAGGGTTAATGTTAGAATGCAGGGTAAGGGTGGGTTTGGGGTTAGGCTGTGGGGAATGGATGGTTAAAGTAGGTGAAGTGGAGGGTTAAAGGATGAATTGGCAAAAGCGATGTAAGAAAACTTACCTGTCTCCGCTACAAGAGTCGTGATGCTCTCGCTGTCAGCGAGCACTCTCAGAGCTGCCTCAATGTCCGCATTCTATTGTCTGCGACAAACCTGTCGAATAAAGGTCTGTTTGCAATGTCGATTTTGTCTAATGCATTGTTAGGCCAATTGTATTTTATTGTTTAGGCCCATGAAGCTTGTGGACCCATGGAAATAGATTCTGCTTTGAATGCTGTTCAAACGCTGAAGAACGAGTTACAGGATGCGAAAATTGCATCTTCAGATAGGCAACTGAAACCACTTCCAGGAGAAACGGTAACCTTTAAAACAGCATGCAGTTCCACTGTCCCAAAATATCATGTGATAGATAGATTAAAATGTATGGCAATATTGTATTGTACTGCAAATGGGTATTTACAGCAAAAACTATTTTACAGCAATGGCATGTTTGAATTAAATTTTAAACATTTGCCATTATTCCCCAAAGACAGAAAATATTGTAGTTTTTCTTATGTAATTATAATAATTGGAGCATTTTTAACATGTAGAAATACAATCGATCATAACAAAGTACTAGTAAAGAGCTAATATAATGTCCTGGGTAATCTTTATGTGTAACTTGGCACAATCTATCATGGTCTCCTTTTATCAGACTTTCCATTTTAATTTTAAAAGATAATTTTTGGGGGTTTTTCTGTGTCTCTTACACCCTGCGGATATACAGTTGGAGAAGTGTGCCCAAGACCTCGGTAGCACATCTAAGACCGTTGGTTCGTCCATGGCTCAGCTACTGACATGTGCTGCCCAGGGAAATGAACATTATACAGGTAAGAACTACCATTAAACTGGAGTATTTTTAAAACAATTTGTCTGTGGCATAGATTTCGTAATTGAATGTAAGTTTTAGTCTTTGCATCTGAGACCATGAAGAAGTGGGGGGTTTTAATGTCTCGTAAAGCATATATTATTCATGTTAATATTTGGTCAAATAAATGAGCAGTTACACATTGTATATTGAAAACTAAAGCTAACCATGTCACTATCCATAATGTGTGGGTAGCTTAGACTTATTAGTTCTCGATAACCACACCACACCTCGGTTAGGCATACTCAGGCATACACATTTTAACATTTGTTGGTATTGGTGTTAAGATTTTGAAATGTCTGACAATAGTATTATGGTGTTTTTACTTCTTTTGTAAAAGTGTTTGTTTATGCATTCAATAAAGTATCTTAAGTTAGTAGAAATGTGCATGATGATGATATTGTTACAAAAGCAGTTTTCAAAACCTCTATAACAAAATATGACATAATCTGAACGTGTTCTATCTGACAGTGCTCTACTTTGCATTGTCCTTGATATTATTTGTAAACCTCTTCATTTCATTTGAAGTCTAATTTTTAATCTTGTCCTTGAACTCTAAATAATATGCAGGTGTATCTTTGTGTGTGTATTTAAAGCCAGATTAATATTTTATAAAGGTCAATACTTCCTTGACCCTCTATCATCCTCACCACAAGCGGTAGTGCAGTTTTTGAGCTTTTTTTGGCACAAGTAAATAATTTAAAGGAAGAAATAACATTTGTGGGGTAGAAATTTGGCAGCTTTAGGATCCAAAATGTCTCATTCACATTATAAAATCACTCAGCATTGTTGTCCATTTAAGGAAAGGAAAAGCCCATACCCTGGCATACCGTGCATGTTAGTAGATCATTGGAACATTAACAGGGCTAGAAACACTTGTTATGTCATGAAAACCTTTTAAGGTTTTGGATGAGATTCAGACTTGAAAATGAGCGATGGATGTTATACATGGGCAAAACCTTGATGAATTTCAGCAGTAATTAACTACAAATGAATGTTCTCTTTTTCATGCAGGGAGAATACTTTGCTTTTGCTAAGTGTACACAGACACTGACCGATGTTATACCATGTTCAGAATACATCCCTGCAAATTCCTGGTGTTTTCAAACACGTGGGCATTTGCAGGTGCCCTTCATATTGCACAGTGTTGACCTGTGAGTTCCTTGGTCCACATTGTAAACTGCAGCAGACCTGGATTTCCAGCCAAACCTCCTCTTATTAGCTGGGACACATGATTTCAATAATACACCATTCAGATCACCAGCAAAAAGCCAGGGTTTTCGTAAAATCCAGCAATTTCATAAAAACTTGCTGGTAATCTGATGGGGCTTTTTTTTTTTACTTTAAATCATAGTTTTCATTAAACAGATAGTTTCTGTAGTTTATATGTCCAGCACAAAAGAAACATGCAAAGTAAAAAAACACCACAATAAACAGTGTAAATAATGGGCAGTCAGTGACCAGCGTCCCTTTAACATTATTATTTAGACTTGGGGGTATATTTACTAAGCAGTGAGATAGAAAAGTGGGGAAGTTTGCCATGGCAACCAATCAGATTCAAGCTCTCAGTTTCATTTTACACTTTACTTTTTCATTTTACATTTTATTCACCTCACATACTATTTGTAACAGATGAAATTTACCTCCCCTGCAATTCATTATGGTATTTCCCAAGTGTAAATTTCCTCTCTTGTTTTCACGTCTGGATCTTGTCCTTTGCTTCTAAAATTGTCAAATCCTTCTGTATATTCTGCATTGTAATTGTATATTGTATATAATTTGTTTTTGGACCTTGTATGTTAAATATTTGAGGTGTATGTGCACTTCATGAAATCCAGCTTTGGTTCTATGTGAATTACTGGAAACATCTGCTATTTAAGTTATACCTGTATGAGATAATGCATGATGCAAGGAACTCCTTGGACTAGCTCTGTACCCCAGTGCCTCTCAAGTAAAATGTAAGTGATAGCAGTCGGATGAATGTAATAGTTGCCTGTTTGGGTATTGCTGTGTTAGAGTCCCAGCTTTATAGACAGAACGGCACCAGTGAATATGTGAGCCACAGGCAATCTGACTATGGTTCTTTTATCTACAACCCTTCCAGCTGTACAACTGGCAGGGAGCGTAATACTGCATTATCTCTAGGAGTGGTTATTTCATCTGCATCCAAATTAAGAGTGTTAGTAAATGATCCAGATAAGCACAACTAACAGACACTGGAGACATTGTTTTACATGACTTCACTCTATGTATTCATCCAGTCATTGTTTGTTTTACTTATAACATAAACCGAAAAAGGCATTATGCATAAAAACGAGAATTGCCATTAGCGTCTACAGATGTGTTCCTCAATCTTCTAAACCATTAAACCATAATCCTTTTTGTTTGGGCTAGAGAGGTTTTCTGTATTACGATATGAATAGAAATGAGTTGATTTTCTTTGTTTTTTTTATTGTTCTAATAAATATTCCTGAAGCTGTCACAAGCAAGGCTCTCTTTTCTTTCATCGATTATATACCATCATCTCCATATTGCTTTATACTGATTGCTTCGCACTGTTCATGACATTTGTAGTCAGTTGCAGGGCTGTTATGATGCCCTCTAATAAAAGGTTGATACTTTTACTTTAGTATGGTACACAATGGTGGAAAGACCTGGATTGTCCTGAAACGCTTGCAGAGTTCTTAAGAAGCCCTTAATGTAGCTTTTCCAGCTGTCAGCTCTGTAAAGGTTTTTCTTAAGCATTTCACATGTCTCATATTCCTTATTATATAAGTTTTGTACTTTCAGTAACACTTTGTTAATGCATTAGGTTTGCCTCAGCAGTTGCTTGTAGTCTGCTCAGAAGATACCTGCATTGTTCTTAAGATTGTGACACAGTGACATTTGTTTTTAGATGCACAGAGATATTGATGTGCATCTTTTATGGTATGTTTTACAATCCACTCATGATTACATCCAATATCCTGGACATTAAAGATGAGACATATTTTGTTTCAATTCCTTGGCAATCTTACAGAAATGTCCATTAATTACACAAGGACAGAAAATTCTCTTTGGATGTGTGTGATTTATTTCGCTGTGAGCAGAACTTGAAGCTATTGGTTTGCTAATCAATGTGCATTACAAATATATGACCATTTAATTTACCTGCACTTGTATAAATGTGTCATCATTTTTGGTGTGATTAAAACGATATAGACACATCATCTCATGTTCATAAAATGCTATTTAGAGTTGTAATATACACTATTCTATATAGTCTGGAGTTGAGCTTCGCAATCAGTATTGCTGGTTGTACTCTGATCGCTCTGTGGTGCTACTCAGGATGACTGGTCACTCTCTTGTATGGCACTGCATTTGTATTTTATCCAGGGGTAATATCAGATGGAGGGCTGGTTCTATACTGGGTAACTGGTACTTCCCCAGAAATGTTAAGAACCCCTTGTGTAGATTAGTACTTTCATTCTAATTATACCCAATAACTTACAGTATGCCGAAAAAAGAACACCTTTATATTCTTGGAATATCAAATAGATTATCATAGAGTAACTATCAGGTTATTCATTCAGCAATCCTGCAAAGTGAAATCTTATCTGCTGACCTGAAACCACAGTCTAAAAACAAACAGCCACATTTTTGTGGTTTACATCATATAGATATGTAGTCTACTCTTTATTGTTGGATTAGTTATAGAAAAGTGACCTTATATCGCTGTAAGTTTCCTGTGTTTCACTTTATGCTGCACTGCAATCAGTAACTGCGTTATCAGCTATCTGATTCATTGAAAGAGTGGAGCAAATACAACGTACTTTCACATGTAACAGTAGCAAGGCATTTTATTTCATATCAGTCTTCATTTTATTTTTACCTTAATATTTTGATTACATAGAATATATTTCTATCTTATACATGTGTTTCTGGTTTTGTTATTGCCCACAGTTTATTTAATTCACAAATTTCTGTTATTTTATTTATATTATATATTTATATATTACTTATAAGTAAGTATAGATAGTATATTTATTACTGTATTAATAAATTGTGTCAATGAAATCTGTCCCAATATTTGCCACTTGGTTACTTGTAACTGCATTTTAAATTAAAATTATTGTGTTTTTTCAGTGCATATTACATAGTGTTTACCATTTTGATAAATCTAATACAAGACTGGGGCCCTGCTTGCCGGCTTATGATCTATAGGACATATAGGATTTGCTACATGAGGGCAATTGCTATATATCGCACAATGAAACAACCAGGTCGAAATGTAAAGGTACTCAATGATCTTTATAACCCAGCCACTCAGCAGTGTTAGTAACTTTTTTGAATAAAAAGTGAAACTGTTGTATGTTTGTTATAATCATGTAATAGAAAAGGGAAATTGGGGTGCTTTTTAAGAGAGCTCTTGAAATTAGGTGCAGCCCATGTATTAGGTGCAGCCCATGAGAAGTCCTGTAGCAAGACTTGAGACCATTTGTTTAGTGTAGAAGAGACTTGCGGTACCTGTAAAGATCTTAGAGAGTGAGAAGCAGATCCTGGATCTAGGAGAGCAAGCTGGGATTTATCTTGAGATGTGAGCGAGTCTTATTTATGGCTTTTTAGGTTAGCAAAAGGAGTCTTAAGCAGCCATTGAGGAGTGGACTGATCATTTCACAAGAGTTTGGCTCAGGATGATTTTTTTTTTTTAACTCTTAATTTTTAAAGCCATTGTCAAAAGCTCTCGGTCAGAGTTTTTTTATTTTGAATTTAAGAGATTAGTTTATGTACTAGGGGCCATATTTCCTGAAGGACATAAATACATTAAAGAAAGGGCTAAGAAAAGCAACCAAAATGGTACATGGTATGACCAACCAAAACTGTATGGAAAGACTAGAGCAACTAAATATGTACAGCTTGGAGCAGAGAAGAGAGAGGGGTGATATGATAGCAGCTTTCACATATATCAAGGGGCATCAACAGGTAGAGGAGTGGGGCATTTTTAAGAGAAAGAGGTGTAGTAGGACGCAAGGGCATGTGTATAAACTGGAGGGTGGTAGGTTCAGGGGAAATGTGCGAAAGAATTACTTCACTGAAAGGGTAGTGGATAAGTGGAATAGCCTCCCATCAGAAGTGGTGGAGGCTAATACTACAGAACAGTGTAAGCAGCTTGGGATAAATATAAGGGTATTCTCAGTCTCAAACAAAATAGAGAATAATAGTGCACAATCAAGAGGACTTGTAGTAGAGTAGGAAGAGAAGAATAAAAGCAGATAATTCCTCCTAGAGACTGAACTGTATGAAACATACACCTGAGCAGAAATTAGAGATTGCAAGTAGTAGTATTATTGATTGGAAGGTGATAAATTGTTTAAAGAATCAATGATCAATACAGCCGCAACTACTAGAGAGAAAGGCTTAGAGGCATCCGGGGAAGAAGAAGCATTGTTAATAGGGATCATAAAATTTCCTGAGGTAATGGTTGGGATGTCAAAGGATAAGAAATAAAGGGTCTGTGCTGAGAAATGTTGAATAAATTAGCATTTGGAGACGAGGGGGCAATACATCACAAAAATATGCAGAGAGAGTAGGGTAAATATTTGTACAGCTTGTTCTGAAAATGATGTGAACCTAAGTGAAGGGGTAGAACTATCCAACCTCCTCTCCCGCTTGTCCACATGCCTGGAGGATGGAGTAAAATGGTGCCTGGTGCAGAGCCATGTTTCTGAGAAAGAGGTCATGTATGGAGGTCAGTCGCAGACAGAGAGCGCTTTCCATATGGCTCATTTTAGGGTTTTTGAAAGTGATGTGAAACACATGACATGTTTAAGTTTAGCCAGATTTGTATGAGAAGTGTGAGGAGGGCCAGGATTTGGAGATATAGGTTTCCATAGGGGTGCATAGATTGCCTATTAAAAGCAATTTAAAGTTTCTAGTAAAAATAAAGGCACTCTTAGGATCTATTTTCAAGTCTATACAAAGTAGTTTTGGGAGTTAAAAAAAAAAACAAAAAAAACAAAAAAAACGTTTGTCAGGTCATCCTTGGATATTTTTTCCTTGCATCATGCTTGCCATTTAGCACAACTGATATTTGTATTCTTTGTCACAGTGTCTTACTAATGATTCAAAACATTTGGTGCTTTTAAGCAAATTTAGCTTAAACTAAATGCATGAATTCCTGTCTTGGTATTTGGCATCCTTAGCAGGGCCTCACGTGTTTGACATTCGAGGATCTACAAGTGATTGCATGGGGTTAACTCATGGACTGCTCTGATTAAATGAATCTATACAATGATTAGAACAAATATTCCAGAGCTGCCAGTATGAATGGCATATGATTTGTCTGGACTGTTTAGGAAGTATTTTCAATATAACACATTTTTAAGTTTAATGTATATAGTATGTATTCAACTTAACAACTGCCATCTTGTCTCATACGCACTAATGTATTATTATTACAATTATTATTAATAATAATAATAATGCTTATTGGTGCCACAAAGTGTCCACAGCACCGTAAAATGATGAATACAGACAGACGAATGGGTGGGGAAGAGGGGTCCTACACACAAGCTTATATTCTAAAGAAGATTGGGCATACATAAGGACAAATTACACATACACTAGGGACAGTTTAGTCATACGAAATGTTGGAAATCATTTTTGGATGTTAAAATACAGGTGACTAATTGTGTAAGGTCTTATTCTAGTTGCAGCACGCGGTTTCCAGTTTGTAAACCTAACCTAAGAATACCTTTCAGCATTTCTCCACATTATTGTCTACTAATAGTTGTTTTGTGATACTCTGCAGTCTGGAACGGATGAACTATGTGCAGTCCTAAGCAAAGAACACTGCCTCCTGCTGTATGATCACTGTAATATTTCTTTCTGAACCATTGCTAGAAGAGCATGTTGTGTCACTCAGAAAAATAAGTATTTATAATATAGGCATCAATTAACAATTCTGTCGCTCCATATAAATAAAGCTCTGACAGGTGCCAATTGCTCCATATATTGGAGAATCTAAGACAACTGACGATTTTATCATCAATACATCTCTGGAATATTATACAAAATAACTGAAGTTGTTTTTCTTTTTTTGCTTTGTCTTATGATTTGAAATTCCCGATCTACCTCCAATAATGTTTAAGAAGTGTATATATAGCCTAGTAAAAGATCTTTTCAGAAGCCAAAATAATAAAAGAAATTGTAAAGAAATGATAAAAAAACAAAATATCGCAATAAAAAAATGAAAGCAATCGGTAAAGAAGAAACCCAATAAAAAGTATCATTCATTTATTTAGTTAGACATTTTCCCTCTTGATATAATTTTTATTCTGTTTTATTGGTCTAGTTTTATGCTTAATTAAAGTTGTTTATCATACTCTGAGCTCTTCCATCTATTATTCTTTGTTTTTTTAGGGTGGGATTGGTTGTCCTCAGGAGAGCTGCTGGAGGTTTAGATAAAAGTATTCATTTCTATTTGTGAACAACCTAGCACGGATTATGTTTCATCAGTTTACAGGCAATTTTCTTGAAGACAGCTAATATTAACAAAACAAACACAAACTGTAACTTGTAACACATTTAGTAGCGTTTGCAGCTATCCTTCTATATCACTCTACTACCTTAGGTGTATATTATAATTAGATATACTAGAGCCACGCTTCTTAAACTGTGGGTCGTGCCCACATCTGCATGGGGTCACGACTTCCTCAGAGAGACCATCTCTCAGTTGCAAGCCAGGCACTATGGGACCGTGGGTTGCCAATGTGATACATGCTTGAAGTAGATGATTGGCGGTCCGTGGCCACCTAGACTGATTCACTGAACCTCTTCCATCTCCACATTCATTTGTCACATAGGATTGCCAGTTGTTAACCTCATGTAGCTGTATAGTTTGGTACAAAACATATACTTACCACTGTTTAAAATGATAATCTGATGTCTTGGTGAAAATATATAGAGGCAATGTTTGGCGGTAACTTGCTGGGGTTGTGTAAAAAAAAATTTTGTCACATGGGGTCTCAGAGCAAAATAGTATATAAAAGAGTATAATACCCAGTGTATCGCAGTTATTAACTGTATTTGATTTTTAGGTGTTGCAGCAAGGGAAACCGCACAGTCTCTTAAAACTTTGGCGCAGTCTGCTCGCGGGGTAGCGGCTTCCACAAGTGATCCTCAGGCTGCCAGCGACATGTTGGATTCCGCCAGGGATGTGATGGAAGGGTCAGCCAAACTCATCCAGGAAGCGAAACAAGCACTTTTAGCTCCAGGAGATGCTGAGATTCAGCAGAGATTGGCCCAGGTCAGGATCCACAAACACACACAAACTAGCACACTTTATTAGCGGACCAACATACATTTTTTATTCATATATTTCAAGATGCTGGAATTTCAAATGTTTCAATGATGTCTTTAAGGTGGCCAAAGCTGTGTCTCATTCGTTGAATAACTGTGTGAATTGCCTTCCTGGGCAGAAGGATGTAGACATGGCTCTGAAGAGCATTGGAGAATCCAGCAAGAAGCTGCTGGTGGATTCGGTAAGTGTATTTGGTAAAAGAACAGAGGATGCAATACAAAGAAGCACAGCTCAATATGCAATCTGAAGGTACAAAAACATACATCTGAATAGATACAGATATGCAAACAGGAATAATAATAAAAGCACATCCCTTTGCAAATACAGAATAAACATTAGTGAATCACAGCAAAAGTCAGTTTTTTGCTAGGTTGTATATAGGAAAAGGGTACAAAAAGGAAGACATGGATAAGTGGATGGAAGGAGGGGAAGGTGGTATCACACTGGGACCCACCAACAGGCTCTCACACTGCAAGGGAACCAGGGGCACGATATCTTATGTACCACATAGTAGAGTCAAATAGAGTAGTGATATAAGAATGAGTGAAAGTATCTAAAACAGTGGTTCCCAAACTGTGTGCCGTGGCTTTTTTCTGAAAAGGTGCAACGCTGAAAAGGTGCAACATTGCTAGTGTTACTTAGAAACACAATTTTACGTCTTGTATAGGAGTAACACAAGATTTGATATCAACCTGAAGTATTTCTGTTTTTACCTAAATAGTTATTACATGATTTTGACTCAAAAACGTAACAAATTAGAAATGTTTGTGTCTTAGGGGAGCCTTGAAAAATTATGAAGACCCTAAGGGTGCCTCAACTGAAAGTTTGGGAACCGCTGATCTAAAATATCAATATATGGACCCCATTTCCTATAAAACCGTTCAACTCGCTTCTCTATAAAGTGTATTCCTATTATTATTAGTCTGGGTAAATCTGTTTAAATGTGTAGAATTAAACTTTAGAGTTAATCTTTGCTGAGTTTCCTTATTTCCCCATGTATACGTACCTTTTTTACAAAAATATTGTGGTCAAAACTAGGTGCGCCTAACCTGCACTTATTATCTCTGTCCACCAATGAGAGAGTAGGGATCACGACTACCATGTCAACCTAGACCCTGCTCACTGCGGCTCCTGTCCCTGTCCGCCTCTTACATTGGCAAAATACACTGGCCCCTACACAAAAAATACACGCGTCTTATACAATTAGGGACAAACGGTAATTAAATCTATAGCCCTGTCCCACTTATTACCACTTATCACCATTTATTACACTGAATTTTCTTTGCATCTCATGCAGTTTTTGTGTTTTGATGGGCCAAGGCTTTCAGCTTAAGGACCTCAATGTCCTTTAAACAATTTAGAAAGTATATGGCAGCTGTTCACATGCATACCTGGTGAAGCATATAATGGTTATGATGATGGCGTTCATATTATAATGAAGAGAAAAATGCAAGTCATTAAATATCTATAACACTATTGCTAAATGCATATGAACAGTGCTTTTTATCTTGAGCCCTCTTGTCATTGTGGAGAAATAGTACTTTATGACCTTGGATTTTATAGGACAGAGACTAGAGATGAAGTTGATATTATGTCTTGATGTTTGCTAATTTTACAAATGAAAGAATACAGTAAAGCAGGTGCAGTATGGAGTGATCTCCTGCATATAAACTGTATCCGTTCTTTTAGAAATTACAATACGGGCTCTATTTCTTTAAATGTGAATGGTGTTAAAACTGTGTTTTGTAGCTTCCACCAAGCACCAAGTCTTTCCAAGAGGCACAGAGTGGGCTGAACCAGGCAGCCGAGGATCTGAACCAGTCGGCTGGAGAGGTGGTTCACGCGTCCCGAGGGCAGAGCGGGGAGCTGGCAGCCGCGTCTGGTAAATTCAGTGACGATTTTGATGAGTTCCTGGATGCTGGAATTGAAATGGCTGGACAAACGCAGGTCAGAATGATTGGCTTATCTGGTAGAATAACTAATTTGATAAAGTGTGGTAATTTTATACAATACAGTTTACCTGAGGTCTGAGAACATTACATGAGTTGGGCTATGTAGCTGCCTGAGTAGTATCTTTTTCTTCTAAGAAGCCAGCCTGAGCACACTTTTTATGTTATAATACTTGCCATATTGTAACATGCATTGGGCAGGAAAACAATGGGAAGTAGAGTAATAAAGCGCTTTTGTTTATTGAACCAGTTACAAATATTGTTTCCAGAATATTTGTTATTTGTTTTTATTTAGTAGAAAGTTATTTTACACTGTAAAGCAACATTGATTTTCTTGTATTTGTATACAATAAGGATATGCAAATCTAATCCGGTCAAATAATTTATTTATACCCACAGTTATCTGTGTAAATGAAATCTATAATATGATATACAGATAGTCCTCTTACTGTTACAAATTGTACAATATGTAATCCGCAGTCACTTCTAAAGGACTATTACATGCAATGTTTATTCTTTCAAACCTTCAAAGGATGATTGCTTTTGTATTTACATATCATTACTGTTATGAAACATTGTTTGTTTTAGCAAATATTCCTTGTGGTTATGACATTCATGAACATGTGCTTTCATGCTTTTTCAGAAAACAGGTATCTCCTGTCTGTCATTTTTACTTTTATTTGCTAATCTTGTTTACAGCAATTATCTATGAAGGCCACTTAATAGCTCTAACCTATTACAGGCTTATTACAGTTTATTTAACCCCATTTGAAGGTTTTGCTGATCCCATCCCCTTAATGATTTGACCTGGATTATAGATACATTGGTAAGGGGATAAGCCTGAGTTTTGCATAATACATGATCACCGCACAATGAGATCTCGCACACACAACTTCATGGTTCAAGAATTTGATACCAAGAACTACAAAACCATTATTCAAGTGTAACTGTTCAGGAATACTTAGAGGGATCACTCTCCAAGTTTTGGTGCCTATCTGCATTTATGAGAATGNTCTCCCAGCTATCACCAGTCTCGCTCTTTCCTAATCCTCTTTTTGATCCATCACAATTATTGTGACAATTTTGCAGAGTAAAGAGGACCAGATGCAAGTTATAGGGAACCTCAAGACCATCTCCATGGCCTCAAGCAAATTGCTTCTTGCCGCAAAATCTCTGTCTGTAGATTCTGGAGCTCCAAGTGCCAAAAATCTCTTGGCAGCAGCTGCAAGGTGGGAAAACACAAACATATTGTTTCTGTCTTTCCTTGTCNCCCTGCTTCTCCTTTACACGTCTGTTATTCATTATGCTTTCTATTGTTTTTGTGAGCAGAGAATCTACATTTACAGCATTTATTTTGTGTGTTTTTAGGGCTGTTACAGAGAGCATAAACCAACTCATCACCATTTGTACCCAGCAAGCTCCAGGACAGAAGGAATGTGACAATGCTTTACGCGAACTGGAGGTTTGTGTTACCATTCCAGAATTCAGTTTTTGTGCACAAGATCAATGTTGTGTTAAGAGTAATATAAAATATATTTTATAAAAATATAATATAAAATACAATCACAAACTGCTATTTTGTTCATAGTTTCTCCACTTTTGTAAGACATAGGTAATTCATTTAAATGGGGAATTCATTTCTAATGATGCAATGTAGCTACTATTGGGGGTTGGTCATTACAATCTTTGTATTGTTTTTTTTTATACTGAAACATGATTACAAGAATGCATATTTTATGGTATAGAGATCACTGGTATGCAGTCTGTATTGTATGGCGGACACTAGAATACAGTCTGTATTGTATAGCAATGACTAGGTTGATGTCTAAATTGTATAGTACTAATGTATGGGTTTTTTTTATGGTTACAATAATGTGTTTATTTTATTACGCTCACTGTGTGCTGCAATGTATGCAAAGTCACTGGTGTTCAGAGAGGGCAAAAATGTACAGTTTTCTTGGTTCTTCAAACTGCCTTCAATCAGCCCAGCCTTTCTTGCTCCCAGCCTACTTTCACTACTACTACCAGCTTGATTGAACAACTTTCCAGTAGCAACCCGCTGCCCAGTGCAGTATCTGGAGCAATCCATTCTTGTCCAGCAGTCTGCTGTCCAGTCTAGGGAGAAATCCAGTCCAACCGTCTGCTGCCCAGTCCAGTATCTGAAGCAACCCAGTCCAGCAGTCTGCTGTCCAGTCTAGGGAGCAATCCAGTCCAGCCGTCTGTTGCCCAGTCCAGTATCTGTAGCAATCCAGTCCAGCAGTCTGCTGTCTAGTCCCGTTTCTAAATTTTAGTATCATTCCAAAAACAGTTCTTTATGCAGAAACCTAATTCTAGACCTTGAACATTGTTGAGAACACTGATTTCACATTTCTAAAGCTAGGTACAGACGGTAAGAGAAATTGTATCCAATCGAAAGATTTTTGAAGAGTGGGTAAAACCATGTTGAATTGCAGGGGGTAAAATNAATGTTTGTTTGCAGGGAAAAAACTTTATTGTTGCATGTTGCACACAGACCTGCATACTGACCTGCGTTACTGTTACACTGTTATTAATATCATCTCTCACCTGTAATACTGATTGCAGTTAATTCATTTTGCCTCCCCTGCAATTCAACAAGGTTTTGCCCACTCTTGAAAAATCTTTCGTTTGGACACAATTTATTTTACCATGTGCACCTAGCTTAAGTGATTGCCCTTGGTGTTATTCATTATCGGAACTTTATTAATGGATTTGGTATATAAGAAAGGCCACTAGAAAGAAGTGTGAAGCATTCATGACCCTGTTGGAGGCCTGTGTATGGATTGCCACGTTTTTTTTTTGCTTGCTTCATAAGCTATGGCTATCTACCATACATGCGTAAGAATGAATTAATATTGTTTTGCAATTAGAAAATAGACAAAACTCTGAAATATTCAAAGCGAATATATTTCCTAGTTCTGTTAATTTGTAGTTTTATATAGTACATATGTATCCTAAATTAACAAACAATTAATACATATAGATGGTATACATAACTGAGTTGGATCTATATACAGATTTGTATTGTAAAACGAGTCACCCACAACGATCTTCTTTATTCAGACTGTTAAAGGAATGCTTGAGAATCCAAATGAGCCTGTCAGTGACCTGTCCTACTTTGACTGCATTGAGAGTGTTATGGAGAATTCTAAGGTAACGTAAGATTTATGGTAATGTCTATTCTACAGCATCCAAACAGTTTCAGAGATTTGTGGTAAAGTCATAGTCTTTTACTGGTCTCTCTCAGGTTCTTGGAGAATCAATGGCAGGAATTTCTCAGAATGCCAAAACTGGAGATTTACCAGTGTTCGGGGAATGTGTCAGTGTTGCGTCAAAGGCTCTTTGTGGGCTGACTGAGGCTGCTGCTCAGGTAAAGCCTTCTCTTCAATCCAGTCAGGATAATAACAAAGCTCATTAGAGTACTTATATCCAGTATTAAATGTTATTGTATATATAAATCATAAAGTTTGAAACAGATTCTCATATCTTGGGCTCTATACAGCACCCCAATGGAAATAAAACAAATAAGATGTGCTTTACCTGCATGATTTCAGCTTTAATTTGAGGGTATTTACATCCAAATCCGGCGAACAGTATAGGAATTATTACAATTTCTATATGTGCCTCACATTTATTAAGGGACCAAAAGTAAAGGAGCTATTGACTGGCCTGTTGCGGCATAAAATTAAGTGAAAAGGAAATCCTAGGGTACCTTATGTTTTTATTGTTTGTCATTAATATGTAATTAGGACTGTGTAAAGCTAATTAAGTCTCTTCTTTAGGCAGCATACCTGGTGGGTATTTCTGATCCTAATAGTCAGGCTGGCCAGCAAGGTCTTGTTGACCCAATTCAGTTTGCCAGAGCCAATCAAGCCATCCAAATGGCTTGCCAAAACCTAGTGGATCCAGCCAGCAGCCCATCTCAGGTAAGTGGTTTTGTTGGCTTAAGCTATGTAACAAATATGGTAATGATATTTGATTGGGCATAAATACCCATGTTTGAGGTTTCAGATGCCTTCATATGTGTTATGAAGGTCGTTACACAGTTGTTACTTGTACAACTTGACCTTGTTCACATTGGCAACCCAGGTAGAGATCCTGTTACTGGGAATTGATTGGGTGTTCTTTTGCTTTAGAAAATAAATGATTGGCAGCTGATAAATATTTAGATACATAATTGAGACGTGACAGTGAATAGTTAATTTACTCTTGTATCCTGTCTGAGTGACACTAGACCATGGGTTGTTTGAGGTCTGCTTGGAGATTGTAAATATGAATTTTTGTAAAAGTTTTTTGTGCGCTATATGATTCAGTATGTAAATATTACAGTGCTTAGCATTTTGTTGCTGTATATTATGTTGTAGTGTTCTAGTCGGATGTTGTTTTTTATTATTATTATTGTTTTGTCTGTCTCCACTTATTTGCTTGTTCTGTAGGTTCTGTCAGCTGCTACTATAGTTGCCAAACACACCTCTGCACTGTGCAATGCGTGTCGCATTGCGTCTTCCAAAACGGCCAATCCTGTGGCTAAGAGGCACTTTGTTCAATCGGCCAAAGAGGTGGCGAACAGCACTGCCAACTTGGTGAAGACAATCAAGGTGATATCCTTATGTATCTGTCATGTCACTTACACACTACTACACTTTACTAGGTCGGTTAACAGAAGACATAGAACATAGTCACTATACACAATAAAGAAAGATTACATATTAATGATCATATAAACGAAATAAAAAAAAGATGCCTCTATCTTGTACTGTTATGTAACTCTTTTACATGTTTCTTCAGATCCATGTACCTTTTTGTGTGTTTATATATTTTTGATATCGTGCCTATAAATACCCACTCCCCATGTACATTATATTTTCCATTCAATTGCTACACATGATCAAATATACCCTTGTATATGCCATTTGGTATTACTCATGGATAGAATACAAATACTTCTAAAAGCTATACCCCATAACAAACCATCCCAGTGTGTGTATCAGAGATTACCACTGGTTGAGAACCTCTGCAATAGATTGCTGTTCTCATTATGGAAGTTAATAGTAACCTTTTCAAACTGTAAGATATTAACAACTTTACTTGGAATAAACCTTTTTGTAGTATAGGAATCAAACAGGAAGTGTTTGTTATTCTGCATATATATGTTAAATACAATATTGTTTCCCACCAGAAATTATAATGACTTCTGTCTTCTTCATTGTCTGTTTCCCAGACCCTGGATGGAGACTTCTCAGATGACAATCGTGAGAAATGCAGCATAGCCACAGTGCCACTTATATCAGCGGTGGAAAACCTGACTGCATTTGCCTCCAATCCTGAGTTTGCTAGTATTCCTGCTCAGATAAGCGCGGAGGTGATAATTCACTCCTGTTCAATCACTGCACCTTCCCTTCTGGATGTTTAATTGTCAATTGTTGCTTTGAAGACTATTTTCCGTTATCTTTACAGCTCATTTCTTAGCTTTTATCTCACCTTTTTTCCTTCTTAGCCTTTGTATTTAAAAGGTTAAACTATGAAATTAAAGCAGGGTTTTAGAATCCACTGACAAAAATTGGCTGTTGAAAACTCTGCAATTCATCGTTTGTTTGGTTTGCTTTATATTAACTAGTAATACATGTAGCCATGCGACAAATGGTCGCCACAGTTTGCTAGGCAAAGTGTCATTATTAGTTTCAGAATAGCCTCGTTCACATACTAGGATTAGTTCCAGTATGTTGTATCAACCATTGGAAGTAAAATAATACTGGATGTAAACCTCTGATAAGGACTTTTCTTTTTCTAATGTAATCATGTATATTCTTATCCAATGTTGTTTACAGGGTTCTCATGCTCAAGGACCCATATTGGTGTCTGCGGTCACCATGCTTGAGAGCTCATCATCTCTTATAAAGACCGCTCGCTCTCTAGCCATAAATCCTAAAGATCCCCCAACATGGTCAAGCCTGGCCGGACACTCCCGTATAGTCTCTGATTCTATTAAGAGTCTGATTACATCTATCAGGTATTGGTATTGCCTTTAGAATTGTTACTTAATGCTTTGTTGTTACTAGAAGCAGGAGGTAGTTTAGTATATTATCATTTTCTCATTGTAGAGACAAAGCTCCAGGACAAAGAGAATGTGATCAGTCAATTGATAGCATCAATCGCTGCATCCGTGACATTGAACAGGCATCTCTTGCAAGTGTCAGTCAGAATCTGGCCATGAGGGATGACATCTCACTAGAGGTATAGTTTGGGGTTTTTCAAGGCTTTCTGCAGAATGGGTGATATGTGTGGACCGTTATCTAAGTTGTTCTGAAGGAAAGCCAGGAAATGACTGATTGAAAGTCAAAGTATAAATCCTGGTTTACAGAGAATTATTAGAAATGAACCGTTCCCTTTTTCTAAGTTCTAAAGTTATCGAAATATCCAAAACTAGCTTCTCAACACAAAAGTATCATCTTCTTTGATCAGGTTCCTCCTTACCCTCTTAGTATTTATGAGGCAAATTCATTTGGGGAAAAGCACATGGCCAGCTTTTTCCTGTCTTCACGCAGAATTGAATATGCCCCTATATCTTCTGACTGACAATATACTTTTAAATCAGACTTCATCCATGATATAGTCCTCAGATAGAGTCTCTGTTGGTATGAATATTTAAATATGATTTTTGGGGATGGCAACTTTGCTGTAAAAATGCACCAAAGGAAGTTAAATGATACAAACATAATTTCTTATTGCATTAATTGTGTTAGTGTTATGTGCTCATACCAGAGTTACAGCCATATGTAAAATATCCACATTCTAGTAACCAATGACTTCAATATATTTATTTATTACTCAAATCTTATTAAAATGATACTTATTTCTTCCATGTTTAGGCTCTTCAGGAACAACTCTCATCTGTTGTACAAGAAATTGGTCACCTCATTGATCCTATTACCACAGCAGCACGGGGTGAAGCTGCTCAGCTTGGTCACAAGGTAATTATTTCCTTCGTTCTGGAACAGGATGATCTTACTNAGTCATGTTCTTACTGTGATTTGACTTCTGTGACACCTGCAGCTTTCACTGACCACACATTTGGAATGAGCGGTATGTGTGGTTAGTGTTTGTGCAAAGAGCAACACAGTACCATATTTGCTGGCGTAAAAGTCAACTGGGCATATAAGACGACCCCCCAACATTTCCACTCAAAATGTAGAGTTTGTTATGATCCCCTGCTGTATGATCCCCTGCTGTATGATCCCCTGCTGCACTGACATTTTGCTGATGTCTCCAGGAGAGGAGGGGGTAGGATGTGTCTAAAAGTTCATTCTCTCACTGCACTCTGGGGTCACAGGGTATCTCTGAGGTAATAAACATCTAATGCTCTATAGATAACCACCATAGGACCATGTATACAGCTAGTGATTATCTATGGAGCATTGGATGTTTCATACCTCAGAGAAAGATAGGGTATATAACATATATATATATGGGTTGCTGTCATAAATAATACTCGAGCCGCGATTGCAGCAGAGGAGATTCCTGTGCATGACACTTACACAGCAGAGGAACCTGTCACTACTGAGCTGTACTAAACTAACTGAATGCAATGACTCTACTATAATCCATTTAGTACAGGACAGTAGTCATCCTCTGCTGTAAAAGTGTCATGCACAGCACTTGCCTCTGCTGCAATCTTTGCTGGAGGTTTCTGATCCAGGCACACAGACATACAGGGCACAGACAGCAGCAGTATGTAACTGGCAATCAGCCTATCTCTGCTGCTCAGAAGAGGGAGGGGGAGGATTATTGCACTGTGAAATGGATGGAGCTGCCAATAGGTCACATCAGCGTTTTTTCTTCCTGGTCCCCTGATCCCAACCAAGTGCAGTCACGTGTAAGATGACCCCTCCACTTGTTCTTCAGAGCAGAAAAGTAGTTTTATACGCCAGCAAATACAGTAATTTTCAGACCGCTNCCTTATACATGGTTGCAAAATAAGTCTATACCACAACAATGAGGTTGCAACAATCAATGTGCTGAATTTTTCCTAGTAACATAACCCATAGACTTTTCTCATTGTTCCAAGTGTTTTTCACAGAGAATTCTACTAAATTAAATTTCAATAAATTCTCTGGCTAANATGTACATGGATTATGCATCACAATTATGCACTCTCGTTACAGGTCACCCAACTTGCTCGCTACTTTGAGCCATTAATTATGGCTGCTGTTGGTGTGGTCTCCAAAATCCTGGACCATCAGCAGCAGATGACTGTGCTGGATCAGACTAAAACACTGGCAGAGTCTGCTTTACAGATGTTGTATGCTGCCAAGGAAGGTGGAGGTAACCCCAAGGTATAGACTTGTTTCGTCATTTTTTGTGGTACAGATATTATGGGTATAATTGAGCATTGTCTATGAATACTTTTA
The DNA here is from genome assembly GCA_016617825.1 of Platyplectrum ornatum. Taxonomy (NCBI): domain Eukaryota; kingdom Metazoa; phylum Chordata; class Amphibia; order Anura; family Limnodynastidae; genus Platyplectrum; species Platyplectrum ornatum. Next base: position 21,353 of record JABWIB010002012.1, on the reverse strand, counting down.
CATAAGATAGTTGTTATTCAATGCATAGTTGTCTTTTAAACATCTGTTAGTTAGGGCTGTCTTCCAAGATATCCATATATGAAAAATGGTGAATGGTAACATGTCAATATTACACATGGTCACTCTTTTTGCGAAATGTTGAGATAATCCATACTTATTTAACATTACTCACCCCAGTATCAATTGGAGCAGAGTCCTACTCATGCAGATGACTGCTTTATACCTCTGTCATAGGCATCCCATACACATGATGCCATTGCAGAAGCAGCTCAGCTAATGAAGGAGGCGGTAGATGACCTTATGATCACGCTTAATGAAGCGGCCAGTGAAGTTGGCATGGTAGGAGGCATGGTGGATTCCATTGCAGATGCCATGAGCAAGGTGAGACATGTTTAATTGTATTATGGGCAGGTACTGAATGTAAATTAAGTATTAAGCAAATCTGGATATTGACCCCATTGTTCAGTATTTAAAAGACAAATCTAGATCCTGGAATCGCTTTCACCTGGAAAAATGCTTGTTATATACCGCTAGGGAGTTCAGAACCATTAAAAGAAGCATTTTCTCAATGTTTTGGTTGGATAAGTTGGACAAAATACATATTTGTTGTATGTTGTNCTAAGGGCTCCTGTGGTCTGGCTCTGCCTGATGTCCGTCGATATTACTTTGTGACTCTGCTATATCGAATTACGGTATGGTTACAGGATTTTCACTTAACTGCAGTAGCCTTTTTCCAGCAGCATTTTTGGTGATTCTGTATGTCTCCTCTATGGGACTTTAGTGACCTGTACTGTCCCTGGTCTTGTCCCCCTCCTGCTCGTTCAGGCCCATAATGTCTGGTCCTGTGTTTGTACGCTGTCTGCCAAGGAGCCCTGGTGCGCNTAGACTCCTGTATGTAGTAATGGGAATTTGCCTGGTCCTGTCTCTCATGAGGGTTCAGGCTTGTACGATAGATNGGGGTGGTATTTTTAGGGGGAATCTTTAACACCTCCTTCACTGACAAAAAAACAGGTTTTATGATCTTTAAGCACCTCCAGGTGCGCTGTGCGCTTCAGTCCCAATTTGGTAGTGCTCCTCCTGTTCTCTTGTAGGAGGANGATTGGTTGGTGGTGTTTGGATCCATTAAGATTTCCACCTCCTCGGTTCGCTTCCAATAATTTCATCTGTTTCACTTACACATGATTTACATGTATTTGACACCAGTGAGACTGTTTAGAATGAGGGAGAGGGGGGGGTGATCAGATGACTGTTGTCCAAGATGCCCAAATTACCCCTTTCCTTATATGTACATTGCTTTTTTGTGCATGTTTATTGCCTTTTAGTCCAGGTCAGTGTGTAGCTCTGTATGGACAACATTAGATTCATTGTCTATTCATTGCTTCATTTGGTTGTATCTTATTTGTATGTTTGATTTTTGTATTGCTTTTGGGTAAAAAAAAAAAAAGCCAACATTAATGTATGAAGACCGATAGATCTTATAAAGTCAAACTTACCATCTATAATGCTTTTTACTTTATTAATCTGTCTCAACAAGTGCAGATCCCCCCTTTTAGTAACGGTTTCCATTCTATTAATTAAAGCTCACCCCCTCCCTCCTCTGCTTCAGTAATCTGGTCTGGTCTCTTTATATTGCTAACACAGGCAGTAAATCTTTCTTATAAATAATAAACTTTCTCCTGCAATATCATACGCTTTTATGAAATGTTTGCAAATTTATGTACAAATGTTTACTAAT
>JABWIB010002011.1:31537-44528 GCA_016617825.1 Platyplectrum ornatum | reverse complement strand
TGTGTGCATGCAGGGAGAATACTTTACTTTTGCAATTTGCACACAGATACTGACCAGCGTTACTGTTACACTGTTATTACACTTGGGCTGGAAACATCAGCTGTCACCTGTAATACTGATTGCAACTAATTAAATTTACCTCCCCTGCAACATGGTTTTGCCCATGAGAGAAGTCATGAGAGTGAAAAGCTGAATCTGGCCCAATGGCACAGACCCTACTTCTCACGCCCATGCGTGCTAGTGAAAGAGGGGAGTGAACTCCCCTGTCACTCCCCTCTTGCGGCCATAATAAGGCTTATGCTGCTATACCGCTGCCTTAACTTAATTGAGCTTAACTCAAAATCTGCATGATTTCCACCTCCCACCTAACATTTAATTTTAAGCGTAATGTAGGTGGGAGATGAAGACAGTTATGACCAAGCAGACGGAATATAAAGCACCCGGAATGGACGTTTCACTCGTGCACATCTGGTATGTGTGTGTGTGCACCAGTGCAATTTACAACCACCTAAGTCAGGATCCAGCCCAATGTAGTCTATCCATTCCGTGTGTATGTAAAGCAGCTTATGGGTAAATGTTCAGATATATTGTGACTTGGGAAAGAAAAAACAACAACACAAGAGTTTGAGTGCAAAAAATAAATATAAAATTTATTAAAACACCCACAATATTTTAGTTATCAGGAATAATACATTTCACAAACACGCTGCTTGTGAAAATTATAATAAAATACAAAAAAAAAATGAAGATTCATACTTGTCATTTTTTAGGCATCCTAAAAAAAAAAAAAAAAAATTACAGAACACAAGGGTGGAAGGAAATGTAAGGGAGAAAAAAATACAAAACATGGAAAATTATACAAAATAAAATTATCAGCATCAATTTACTGTACTAGTCATATCTGCAGTTTAATACACATTAATCCTATCGCCTTCGGACATTGTAAAATCTACCATCAGATCAACCCCCAAATAAACTGAATTTTCAAGTAACCACAGTCACAAGTTGAAATATATTCAAGTGTAGCTGACAAGCCTAGCTCCATTGGAGAATCTTGTAGCCAGTGAATTTAAAGACAAGAAATCAAATACATCAACATCTATGTTCTAGCTAACTATACTGCATTTATTTATGCCACAAAACCAACCTTTTATTCCTTTCCCCATCTGCCGGGACTGACAATACATGTACGCATTATTCCCCAACAACACTGAAGAGAATTAATTCAAATACATAAAAAGATAAAAATGGACAAGCCATAGCTAAAATTTACATTTTCATGGTTTTTTCCCGTTATTTGACAGTATGCATAATAAAAGAACAAAGGTTANTAAAAAGAAAAAGAATCAGAATGCCTGTACTTGAATGGTGAATGGTGTCTGGAGAGTTATCCCTGAAAACAATGATATCACAACGGTGGAAGTTATCCCTGATCATGTCAAAACAAAATAATACCCTTAAGAATTTTTGCATGCTACCAAGTAAGAAAACATTATACTTTTTGCATCCTACAAATTTATACTTACATATATATTATATATGTTTTCAGCTCCCCTAATACTTTTACAATTTACATATCTATACATGGGATCGGCTATCTAGGCTTCTTGGGATTTAGCTTTATTCTGGTTAAGGAATNTTCCTGTAATTTGGAACAACACAAATATACTAAAACATATTTAACAATGACCCATATCTCCCCTCGCAGCCCCTGGCTATCCCCTACTTAGCAGAGCTTGTCTTAGTGCCTGTAGGTATTGGAACATCATGCCTAATGACGTGTTTATGTACATGTGTCATTATTACACCAATGATCTAGAACGCATTAATATGAAACGACTGCTTTCATAGTGCCTGTACATTATTATCTAGAAATATTTGCCAATAAATATTAGAAAATGTTTTGTGAGTCTAACATAGGCAACTCCGGTGTGGAAATAAATCCNTCATACGCATGTTGGCATGCACCCTTCCATAACAGCTTGTTTGTGAACAGACTGCAGTGATGTATTTGTGAGGTATATTTCAGAAAATAAAATATGTTACAGTAATCTATAAACATGGAAATAGGTGGAATAAAAAAAAGAAATAGTCTTTTTTTATAAAATACATTATGACCCTCCCCAAAAAAANCCTGAAAAACTAGCACCATATAATGAAATAAAAATATTTATAATATAAAATGTACAAAGAAAACATACAGAATGACAATGAAAGGCGGTATGAAAGAAACANTACAGCCAGGAGTGAGATAAATGGATACAACTATAGTCAATGTTTTTCATACACATTGCAAATGTATAAAAGCAGGAGAAATTCATGTACCTAAATCACTGTGGTAGNTTATGCTACTACCCAGATGTTACAGCCAAAGGTCTATAGTGCATATAGTCTATGCTGGATCAATTCATGTGAGACGCGCACTGTACACAAGAGCCTGTGCTTCCAAAAACCCCCATTCTAGTTCCAGGTAAGTACAATTAATGTTGAGGCTCACGAATGTAGAGAATTATATTATAGTCAACCAATCAGAAAATGTGTTTGTACACAAAATGAAATAACACTAAAATGTGGGCTTTTAGCANTAATATAGCACCATTACGGAATATGCGATCAGATTCTGCATATGGGAAGTTACACGTTGAATTTCCAGGGGAGTCAGATCAATTTTATTCTTTGCTTCCAGGGAAATTGTTTTGGACTAGGAAACGTCACCTCTCAATTCTAAAACTGTACAACAGATAATATTTGTNTCCCCAGCAATTCAAGATGGTTTTGCCCAGGTATAAATGATGTCTGAACACTTTAAATAGTTGTAGGCTTGAATTTGTTTTTCACTGTTCTTAAAGGGTCTAATATCCCCACAAAAATCTGCATTCATGTCTGGCATTTCCTAATTATCTGAAACACCCTTTTCAGTTTCCCAAATTGTAATGGCGGTACTATGAATATGCCTGCTATATCTGATTGCTAACCTAGATAAAACCCTAATGAGCTGAAACATTAAGGTGCTGTGTTAAAAATGTTAGATGTTAAGTCACCTTTAACGGTAAATACTTAAGAACATACAACCCATGTACAGTTCATAATTCTTGCCACTACATATAACACATGCCCTTCATGTTTGTCACACACTACATATATGTACCTAGAGAAATAAAAATACACAAATGTGGCATTATCCGCTCTGATAAAACAGAGTTTCCTGAAGGCCCGGATCGCAACGATAGCACATGTTAATAGGAGGAACGTAGCGAGCGGGATCACCTGGGGAGATGGTCTATTTAATATAGATTTTTTGCACATTAAAAACTCAGCATTTCCTAGATTTTTTTTAAAAACGTATTTTAATATGGAATATTTCTACACAATGGACAATATATAACTGAATGTTGGGTCACAAGTCACTAAAACGTCAAGAAACCAAACCAAGCACAGGTCAGACACATCAGAAGGGGCATCCAGTGAGGAAACACAATACACAGAGAAAGAATGCCCTCTCACATGATCCTTTACAAAGGCTTCTAGAGATGTCCTTGCTCATAACTGCTCATCNGAGGAATGAGGAAAAGTTCATAGCGCAACAACAAAGAAATAATCACCACCGGTTTTATTCCCAACATATCTTTAGTTACAGCATCCAATCGTAAATCATTGTACAGGAACATGGCATGATGTTTATATAAACACAAGTTGGGTGGATGTATGTTTAAATCATACACATTTCAACATGCAAACAATAGTTTACAAGTGCCTTTTACTTTTATGGGGTAACACCACACATTGGATTTCTACATTATGATACTACACAGCTCCGTCNTTTGAATGTACAAGTAACGTTGGCCCCTCTTTTAGTGGGAATATAGAAAAAGGTCGGAGGAAGGTTGATTTAGCTGCCACGGTATGCATAGCACAGAGTCTGTTTTATTCCATGTGAACTCTAACCGCTTCCAAAACTGCGGAAGGAAGGAGTCTGAGGTAGGGTAGATTTAGTGTAAAACACCGCCACAATATCTTATATTTCCATTCCCAAAATACATCATTTCAGTCAGTTCCAATCTCTCTTCTCACTACCTTTAAATCTTCAATGTGAGGCGCCAGTTTGGGAATGAGGAATCCTATGNCGTTGATCAGGAAATTTAATAAAGCACCATTAAAGAATACATAAAAAATAAAGACCGCTATATGTAAATAGAGTAAAAACCACATCACTGTGCACTTCTCCAATGTCTTCCGTCACAGAAGGAGACAAGCCTAGTCTAAAGCTGGTAATATCCATAGCTACATCTTTCTGGAGTGCCAAATCCCACCTACCCGTTACATCCAATTCACATATGTATAGTTAAGGCTGTTCACATACTTAGACCAGGCATGCAGTAGTACAATTATGTTTAATGACCTGTAAATAAATGATTGGGCCTGTAAATTATCACTGTACTTTGGGTCAGTAATAAAGGGACTACAACTGAGCAACATTTCATTGTGTTCTATCTCCATATTATCTATATTCTCAATACATTTGTGTCTGGAAAAAATGAGCTNTCTGCAACTTTTTTCTAAAATATGTTTAAAAGATCTTTTTAATTTAAGGAATGATTAAATCTATATACAATTTATTGTCTCTTCTAAGATAGACGGAATTCAGGAATACACTGATCACAGCACTAAGCCATATTGAGTAATAGCATTAAGAGTCATACTGCATTACAGTATTAGGGAATTTTAGGCTATAGATAAAGAGCCGGGTAGCTATATACCATATTGCATTTGACTTGTCATAATAAATCTGGGGAATGCATGATGAAAGACATTTTTCTTGAATTCCTGATTTCACTGATACTTTCAGAACCTGTCAAGACATTTTTGAAAATAGGTACACATGTAATATAAAAAGTGGTGTCGTCACCTGTGGCAACCAATAATTTCATTTTGTTTGCTCAACCTAGAACAAGTAGTATATATGACCTTAATTCTATATAGAGTGGCTTCAGATGTTTGCATCACGCAATATAAAACCCTNTCCATATATACACAATACAAGCTCTATCCTCCTGTGCCCTTCTTATTGTATCCCGATCATATAAAACTCATAAACTAGAAGAACATGATTACAAAAAGGTGCTCGGACTCCAGTAAAAATACTTTAAAAGACAAGAGAGATCATAAAGGAAGCTCTGGATAATAGCATATCATCATTACATAGCTACATGTGCACCCATTTTCAGAAATGTCCTTAAAAACAAGTGGTCTGAACACCAAGATGGGGACGGGGGATGTTTCAGGTTTGGTCACTAGTTTGGATTATTGAATAGAATTGTAAACTTTAAAACATGATAACCATTGGTTTTGAGGGTCCATTACCATATAATACACATTGAACTCATAAGAGTCAATCTTATTACTAATCAGTCCAAAGGCAGGTATTAACTATCCCAAATCAGAGATACAGACCAACGTCGCAGTCTCCGGCTTGTTAATCAGCCCATGGGTGTAAAAATATAGATATATCTAGATGAGATGGGTTTAGAAATTTCACTGGTGGAATCACTTCATTTTACAATTCATTTCATGTTGCATTAGACATGGGTAAATTTATATTCATTCTAATAAAATATAAAACAGCGAGAGAAGGGACTTCATAGATAATCACATGGAAAGGTTAATAGTCACCAGTGTGTCCTCCACCCACAGATCAGTCTTACCCTAATATTTATCTGAATCGCTGGAGAAAACATTCTCCTGGAGTCAAGATGTAATTCATGATTTACGACCCATGTTCTATATAGATAATGTCCAGATACTCAGTATCACTCATAGTACTGCACAGGCATTTTATGGGGGAAAGTGGCATCTTAATTTTGCTTTCTGCTAACTGCTGCCATAGACTGTACAATACCAACATTTGTGTAGTTACAAATTACAAAAAAAAGGGAAAATGTTATACACACACACACACACATTTTATACATATATATCTATCTATATATGTAGATATATATAGATATATATAGTAAATGGTAGGACGGACACATTGCGTTTAAATATTCTACTTTTATATACAATTCTCCCATTATCTATGTCAAAAATGTTTGCAGCAGGATAAAAAGTGCTTTTAAATGAACTTATATAACAGGCAACCAAAAAAATCAAAATAAAAAAAAAAGCTATTTACAGACTGACGGTATCAGATATTCAGACACATGGGGGTCTGTTCCCATACATTTAAACCTAATAAAAAAAAAATATAATAATGATAAAAAAAAATTGACTTATTGGATTTACATTCGGTGAGCTATTAACCACATGATAGCTGTTGTGATCAATAGTATAGGTGCAATGTTATTATTTTNNTTTTTTTATTAACTCCGGTACAACCTGGCACCTTTTATCCAATCTAGAAACTATTACATTTACCTCCTTAAAAAATCTAAATAGTCTTAATTCAGCTATGTTCATAAAAAATACTTTTCATTCTTATTTAATTACTTATACTTTGTAGCACCTGCGTTTTCCAGGCCACAAAAATAGGTGTTGCTGTTGTATATATTTTAGCACCACTACTTTGCAATAACTGACTGGCTTTTTGTGGAGATAAAGCAACACCCCCTACTCTTCCCCCCTTCCTCCCAACACCCCTCCCTCCCCTCCCAAAAAAAAACTCCATAAAATACAAAATGTAAAATTATTTATAGACATTTACAGTGAGCTATTCTGTAGTCCTAAAGAAATATTCAGTGGGAAATGCCAGAACATAATCAAATTGAGGATATTGGTCTGCATGGCAGTCCTACTATTAAGAATGAATGAGAGAGAGANAATACCCCAGCACCAAGTATACTATCAGTAAAATACAGAGAACAATGGTATATATTCACAGTTTTCATGAGTGTGAGATACAACAGCCCTATTTCCTAGTCACCTCTTACAATCCAGATAACTTCTGCAGTGGTAGTGCCTGGTAACAGGAACAGATGTGTATGTAAAGTGACTCCGGTTCGGTCTGTTCTATCCTTTACATTTGGTACAAAAATATCAGAGGATAATTAATACTCTTAAAATACCAATGCTGTCAATTTAAAACCAGATTACATCTCTCAATTTAAAATAAAAAATGTAACGCAATCATGCATAAAAAGCAACGGGTAAAGAAAGAGTATTGTTAATGTGCAGCACAATCATTTCAAGTAATTAGGTTTTATAAATATATTAAAAAATGTTACCATTTGGCTGCTTTAAATAACATAATCATTTCATAGAATTTAAGCAGTCATTTTCTCAAACACATCTGTGCTACTGCATTGTAAGCACAATATATACTTAGCATGGCCAACCTGGTGTTGCAAAGGAGCGATGCGAGAGTTCCAGCATGCTTTGCCGGGTATCAGTTATGCCTTTAGCATAATGGGATGTGTAGTTTCCCCAACAGGTTGCTCCGGGTTGGCCAGGCCGTGATATATACCCTGCAGACGTCATTGTTATCACATAATTTTATAGACAACACAAGCTGATAATCATTGATTTCATTTTCTAGCAGAGGTATACTGCATCTGTGATCTAGCCCATTAGCACCATTCACAAGACGTGTTAGTATCACTTTGGTGTTGGGTCAGCAGTGATTTCTAATAGCTTAAAAGACCTAGTCTGTCGTGATCGGGCTAAAAAGTCTGCACCATCATTGTTCTATAAAATTCCAATAAATATATGTTTGAATGCAATTAAAAATCTATATTCTCATGTTGTAAAAGTTTGCAGTGATTTTTTTTTGTGTTTTCCTGTCAATTGTTGTATGTTAGAATTAAAAAAATGCAAATATAAATCTTTTTTACGATAAAACTGAAAACAAAAAAAAAATAAAAATAAAAACAACAAAAAAAAAACATTGTACAGTAATAGTTCACTTGCTCGAGGGTTATGTCCTGGGAGATGTGTACATGAAAAGGTATCCCCTGTTGTACACAGTGAAAAGCACCAAAAATAGCACCATATTGCAGTGCTGTCAATTAGCTGAGGTACAATGGCCACAATGGTAGCTGTTTTAATCTCATATCCAGCGACTGTATGGTCCCGTCACCTTGGTATAGGCATACGAAGATGAAGTTGTGAAGGAGTTTGTTAGGACAGCAGATGCTTGTCGAGTTGGGATGGTGTCCTTTTTCTCAACAGGTGGAGGGGTCTCTGTAGCTACAGAACCTCCCCACTTTCTCTTTTTGCCAAAGCCTTTGACTTCCGGTTTGATGCCCAGCCTGGCGGCTTCCTCTTGTCTTAACCGCGCTCTCTCTGCCAGCTGCTTCATTTTGGCTTCCCACAGTGCCAATCCATGGTTAGGCTGATTTAAGTTCTTGTGTTGGTAAAAGACCAAGGATATGCGGGTTGGATGACAACGATTGGGCCTCTTCACAGGGGTGGTTGCATGAAGCTCTCGCCGTGCACATTCTATTAAAATGGAACCATGAGCTGGAGCCACAGCAACTCCGCCAATATTTTCATCTAGGAAATTGTGCTCACTGTCCGACCAGACTTCTTCTTCATCCTCCTCTTTCTTTGATGGGGTCTCCTCCATGTTATCATCCAGACTGTATGGGTCCCAGGTGTCTGTTTTCATGGGGGTAGATGGAGCGGCTGGTGTAGCGAACATGTTCCAAGACTTTTCCTGCATATTGGCGCTAGGTGTTACGCTGCACCTATCGGCTCCAGCGACTGAATTCCAGAGCTTTTCTTGAAACATTGCCGTTTCCTTCATGCCTCGTCCACTCCAATTCTTCTCCTGAGTGTTTGAAAAACTGTCGTTGAGCTTGCATGAGCTCCAAACCTTCCCTGGAGTGTTTGAGTCACGTTGAGCTGCCTGAGTATCCATGCCATACGCACCCCACTGCTTATTTTGTCCATGCATATTCTTTAATCCCGTGCTATTAGCTTGAACACCAAAATAATCTCTCTTGTCTAAGCCATTTGGTAAGCCATTCTTATCACTGCTCATAAACATGTTTTGAGAACCATCTACGCTTGTCCTTTCTGAGGGAAACACTCCATTGGCCTTATAGGGGGTGGCCTGCTCACTTTTCTGTACTGAGAGGTTCAAAGCAGGACTCTGAGAATGGACACTAGGAGACCTCTGAAATGGATCATGCGAGTAACCATCCACAGGTTCCTTTTTAATGATTTTGTTGAAGCAGGGAGAATATGGTGCCATATCCATTGGAGTAGGAGTAGTCCGGTGGGGGGTGCTTATTGATTTTTGACTGGTTGTATCTTGGTGGCTGTACTGTTGCGCCCTCCCATACTTTTGTTCTGATAATTCGTTTCCATAAGCGTGGTTCATGCTGTCTGCGGTGGCCTCAGACTTGCTCATCCACCCACCAGTCCTCATATCAGTGGAACCATAATTCCCAAACTGAGAAGGGACCATTGGATTATTGGAAAATCCATAGTATCCAAAGGGATTGAGACCAAACTTTGAATGGTAGCCATTCACAGAAGGCAGGTTAGGTGGTTGTGCATAGAAAGAATGATAGGAGTAAACACTGTCCATGCTGTAGGGATCAGATGGTCTGCAGCTGCCCAACACAGAGTAACTCTCGACAACTCCATTTGCGTTATACTTATAGGAACTGTAGTGATTGGTTGGCTCCACTTTTATACAAGGTTTTACCTGTTGCTGGGGTGCACCTGTGGGGACAGGGAAATACTGCTGTTATTCTGGTCAAACTCATTAGGATTATAACAGAATCTTTAGCTTAACAGATTTCCCAAAACTGTACAAAGTAGGAGACAACCTCACATTACAAAATATGAATGCACAAACTTGTATCACCGCTCCATCAGTCTGGTCTGGAATTGTATAGATATAAATAGTTTGGTAGTTGTGGAAGCTTACATGAAACCACAGAATTTATATCTATATACAATGTCAGACTGGCTTCAGGACGCTACAAAACCATTCTGTCTCAAGCAACTTAGCAATAAATATTTAAATATATATATATATTTTTTTTTATTACACACCTGATTTCTGCTGGTTTGTTTCGGGGTTTGCCGGCTCTTGCTTGACTTTATCTGGGGTAGTAAGCTTCTCTTTCTGGAGCTTCTTCTTCTCCGCTGCTGCCTTCTTGGCTTCCAGTTGCCTCTGCCTGCAGGATTTGGCAGGTTCGGAGAGTTTACGGACCTCCCGAGGGAAGGACGTTAGCACCTGGATTCCCCCTTTCTTGATCTTCATGGCCTGGCCCTCTTCACTGCCAAACTCATCAGTGGTGTCGACTTTGTAAAGTGGTAGAACGTGGAGCTGCTCGTCCTCTGCAATCTTACCCACTGTCCTGTTGTCCTCCTTTGTCAGGGTACAGACCTAAACAGAGTGGGGATGATGGGTTATGTCTCTTTAACTGTATCATATTACCATGCATATGAGCTTTAATATGAAATAGTCACTATTACAATGTACAATATCAATTGTCTTCTTACCACAGTGCAACCATTGTAGAGATTGTGTTGGTCCTTGTGAGCATGAGCACAGAAGTCCATACAGGCAGTGACCCCAGAGAAAGGTCTTCCCTCTTCCAACCCGAGGCGACAATCTATTGCTACTTCCTCATTGTTAACCTAGGAAGAAATGTATGAATATTTATACATGTATTCAGAAACAGGGGTACAAATGTACTTTGTTCCAGCAAATGCAAGAGCTTGAAATACTGCAATAGACATGGTCATTTGAATAAATTACATTGTAATTAAAATCTATACAGAAACGAATGCATCGTACAGAAACGCTATCTGTAAAAAATACTTCTATAAAAAAAAACGAATTAAAAAACTAAATTACATTGTATCACTATAATAAATGGTAAAATGATATAAACATGTGAGTACCTGATTTTGATAAGCTTGTGGAGCAAGCTGCTTGTAAACTGGAGCGACCTTGGTAGCTAGATTCTGGAAGTTGTCCCTTAGACAGTCCTCCTGCAAAAGCCAAAGCAAAACAACAATATATTAAGATTCACAATGACTAAAATGAGTGCTTCATAGAGGCACCCTGGGATAATAGGCAAATCTTAGTCAGCTTGTCTATAATTTCTAGATGATGATTCGGGATACTGTATCGCTTTCCTATTCAAGGGCGCCTGTTATATCCCTATAATCCCATTCCCTGCAGTTACAATGGAGATTAGCTATAAATGGCGTGGCATGCCCTAGATTGACCACCTACCTCTTTAGGATTATCCCCAATCAGTCTGAATTTCCTTGGAGTCTTGCTACGCGCATACTTGCAGCCATTGAAGTACATGCTCCATGAGCAACCAAAGGAGAAAGAGGCACCACAGGTGTTGGGGTCCTTGCCTTGACATGCGCAGGTTCGGCTAAAAAACATTATGAACCATGAATAACTCTGTAGATACTTTTGGAAGTTATTCTTCTCTTAGAGAAATATTTCTTATTTATGGCATCAATGTGTATTATGTACTATCTGCAGGGATAACTCACTCGTCATTCAGGCCACATCTTCGGGATGTTGGGTTTCCATATTTGGTAATGGTTTCGGAGATGTTTTGATACAGCTTGTCACCCATGTCACGGGTGATTCCCTCCCAGGCCATGATTAATATGACAATGACGGCATTCTCNCAATGGTGGCCGGCCCTGTGCCGGACCAAACACAGGAGCTTCTCTTCCTCACTCTGCCGGCGAATGACCTGGAAGAATAAGACCAATCGGTTTATCTGATCTGAAGTCCATCTACATTCGCCGCAGACCCATACATAGAATACTTTACTTTTGTACACAGATACTGCCCAGCGTTCATTTTGGATTTGCCCACTCGTAACTTTTCACTCATAAGTCTGGATCTGGGCCTAAATTCACTAAGCGGAGAGTTTGCTGGAGAATTTGAAAGGTGGTGAAGTTGCCCATAGCAACCAATCAGATTCAAGCTCTCAGTTTCATTTTGCATACTGGAGAATGTGAGCTCGAATCTGATTGGTTGCTATGGGCAACTTCACCACCTTTCAAATTCTCCAGCAAACTCTCCGCTTAGTGAATTCCCCCCCTGGTCCGATGTTATTGTGTGCACAGGACATACATACATTCATATACATCAGTGTCTTTTAATGCACTAGCATATGCTCACTATTGTTTACTGTAAGTGGAACACACTTTCTATTGATATTATACTATGTGCTCTGCTCATTCATGCCCATGTTCTTATTGTTTTCACATCTTCCTGTACTGCTGCACTGGATTTCACAATGGTGAGTGACTTCCACACATGCAGACGCTTCCTATTAACCAGATTACAAAATGCTATAGTACTATGATCATGTTTTACAGGACTATTTTTGATTGTTTAGGGGGTTAAGTAGGGATAACGTATGTGCTGGCATTGAGCCCTCAGGGCTCTGCTCTATAAATAATGTTATAAACAAGCCCCTTGTCCTCACATTACCCCCATCCTGGATATTAAAGCCTGTTTCCTGCCAACGAGGAACTACGTCCTCTCTTAGAAAGCACACAGGGAAACAACATGAGGATGGGGTGGAGTTCAATGTCATTAACTTCAAGCAAAAGGAAATAAAATACTTGAGTCAGTGTGGGTGTATATTACCTACCCATTTCGCAATAGGACAGCCTCTGGAGCTTTTCCCTTCTTTTCCTGTGTATATGACTTTTTCAATACGGATTGCATTCCCTTTCTCCCCATACCTGAATGATACAAAAATGAACAACATGAGTGATGAAAGTTTACTTGAGGCTCACTGGGGTAGGGTTCAAGTTAAGGGATAGGGGAGCAAGGGAATAGGTGCAGAGTTATGAGAGCAAGGGAATGAGGGCAGAGTTATGGGAGCAAGGGAATGAGTGCAGAGTTATGGGAGCAAGGGAATGAGTGCAGAGTTATGGGAGCAAGGGAATGAGTGCAGAGTTATGGGTTATAGGAGCAAGGGAATGAGTACAGGGTTATGAGAGCAAAGAAATGAGTGCAGAGTTATGGGAGCAAGGGAATCATTGC
>JABWIB010002011.1:6777-29437 GCA_016617825.1 Platyplectrum ornatum | reverse complement strand
AAATGAATGTCAGTGTTTGCATGCAGGGAGAATACTTTATTGTTGCATGTTGCACACAGATACTGACCAGCGTTACTGTTACACTGTTATTACACTTGTGCCAGGAAACATCATCTATAAACTCTAATACTATATGCAAATAATGCAATTTACCTCCCCTGCAATTCAACATGGTTTTGCCCTCTCATGCATAAGTAGTGAGTAAGTCAATAGTGCCTAAAGTCTGAATTTGGTCCATCTGGTTTATATGGAAATCCTGGATTATATCGGCAATATCAGGATAACAAGAAAGGCCCACAGAACACTTCTGTTCCCACTCTCAGCTCTGCCCTCCTTCTTACTTCAGGAGTATATTTACTAAGCGGTGAGATTGCTGTGAGATTGGAAAGTGGGGATGTTGCCCATAGCAACCAATCAGATTTGAGCTCATGTTCTACAGTATGTAAAATGAAACAGAGCTTGAATCTGATTGGTTGCTATGGGCAATCCCCACTTTCCAATCTCACAGCTTAGTAAATATACTCCAAAGTTTAACTTTAACTGCATAGACAATGATAGTGGACACAAGAAGTGGTGTGTTATATTTATATAGTGATACAGGTTATACTTCGCCGTTTTATGTTAATAAAATGTTATATCCTTTTTGTAATAAAGTATACACAAATGGTATGTTATATTGTAATTCACAAATAACATAATCAGAAAGATGAAACCCTGATATTCATTTGTGACATATGTATTTCACTGCCGTTATATATAAGTAGAACTACATAATAAGCACAAATGTGTTTAAAAACCTGAATCACACAATCTCATAGATCTCCACGTGTGCAGCCATTTGGGGTTTATTTTATAATACATTATATATAGCAGCCATCAGACCTAGAGGTGCCAAGGTGGTATTTTATGGTAAGAATGTTTATATTTGTACCTCATACACAGCAGCTTAGTTATTAAATAATGAGCACACTAACCCTATAGCCATTATTAGCAGTGTTATATATTTGTATTGACCTTACGTTGCATATGTAACCCATGGCATGAGGCATTAATGGACCTGCTCTCAGGAGAGCTTCAGTGTGTATAGTGACAGTGATGAGTGGTGCTGTAGCAATGCAGATAGATTGCGTGCTGACCCCCCTTGGTTGCTGGAGGAATGTCTTACACACAGCAGATGCCTTCGCTGCAGCATTCCTGGGAAGAAATCCGGTCACGGATGGTTCTGCACACACAGTCACACCCTTCATGCAGACAGAGCAGCTCCGGCTCAAGTTCAAGGGTAAAACATAGGGAACAGCGTAAAGGGTGGAAGTGGAGGCACATTATATTCTGCAGCTTACATGGCTGCAAAGGTCTAGGAAAGGTTAGCCTGATGCTATTAACCCTCACACAACATGCATCAGCTATTCCCAGTTCTGTGTGTTTACTATACACAAATCATGTATAGGAGTTGTGACTCAAACCCCGTAAGGTCAAACACGAAATGAAAGACACTACACTAAGAACAACAGAGCAGAAACAGGATCTAAGAGTCACTATTTCATATGACATAAAGGCAACCAAGCAATGTAACAGCAAGTCAGACGCCTGCTTACATAGACTAGAGGGACTAAACATGTATAGCTTGGAGCAGAGAAGCGTACACTAGATTGGCATATACATATAAATTGAAGGGTGGTTTTAAACATGCTCAGGCTGAACAGAACATTTTAACTCAATATGAACTGAGCATGAACAAGGTATAGGGCCAGCATGGGTTTTCCCCCAAGGGCAGACTGGATGGGCCAAGTTTCTCTGCTGTCTGCGTTTCTATCTCCCAGTGTGTACACTCATCATCATTTGTGCTAGTCGCATTATACAATAAGGTGTATGTGTATATATATATATATATATATATATATACACACATACACACACACACTGCTTAATAGTGTACAGTGTTATGCTCATGCTCTTATAAGTGTGTTACAAATCACATGCTCTGTGGGTCATCGCACATTTTGTCTAAATGTGTAGTGTGCTCATGTACATTAAAAAGACACATAAAACTAATATCAACATTTTATTCAACTGCGATTTTAAACCCTCTAGCAGTAAATGCATTAAAAATGTAAAATGATCAGTATAAGCCATGTTCTTGTGCAGGCGTCGCTGCAATCTGATGTTTAGATTTTATTGATCATTCATGAATCTAGAAGTTTTAATTTGAATTTGCCTCTTTAATGTGGTTTCCATCACCTAAGACGGTATTCTAGACATTACATGTATGTGCCAGACGCACGCAGGAACATATTTAATGGAGGTCAAAGGGGAATTAGGCTGATAATCGTGCTAATGTGTGGCCAGCAGAACTGCTAAAAAGGTATAAACCTTACATTGATCAAAGTCAAGTCACAAATTACAGGGGGGGGGGTTAAATCCATTTAGAGTTTTGTTTCGCTTTTTTTGTTGAGTGTGTTTTGTCTTTATTTTTTTTACTTCAATTATGTTTTTCGTGAGTGAGAATTTTAGGTCCATGTCCGTGAGCGACAGTACCAGCTTACCATTCAGTGTCTAAAAACGACCTGACCTCTCACCTTGCTACTGGAGCTGAAGGCCAAGGGTTATTTCGTGTGGGAGACTTTAGCAGGAACTACCTGAACCACTGAACCTTGATAACCCACCTTAAACATTGCTGCCATAAACACTCCACAGTGTAATCCTGCTGACAGATCCCCATCAGCCTTTGCGTGATAAAGGTTGGCCTGTGCCCTATAGGAGCATAAATTCCATCCAGCTACCACTCGCCTTATAGTGCTCATAGACACAGCCATATAGACTGTCTATTGTGCTGCATTGCACTCTTGGTTCAGGTCCTATGTGATAATCAGATGAGAGGATAACACTCAGCTCTGCTGAGACATTGTATAGTGACCACTATACTGTAGCTTTCTGTGTCTCACGGGCCATTACACAGTCTATCATCTGTCCTACAGGTGCCGCCTGGCTCTATGCACTGCTAGCTCCATAGCACGCATCATACACTAGGAAGGAGTTATCTGCGGCATGGGGGTCATGCCCAGCTGTTCCGCTGCAGAGAATGGTTGACAAACACGTGTGGTAAACAAGTGGTTGTTGCTAAGGAGCCGGGACGCCAGGCCCGATACGTAAAAGCAGCTGGCGGTAGTTAACCCCTTGGAAGGTTTCCTGGATTGTGGTATGATATAATAAACCATCCAAGAGACGACACATGTGCTACTACTACTCAACACACTCCAAACCTTTACTTATTTTATTTTTCGTTTTTTATTTTCTTTTTAAATCTCAATTTAATGACGGAAATGGTTTTCAGTCACACTATGCAAAATAAATAAGGAGGTGTATTTCAATGTGTGCATATTAGTGACAGCAAATGCACAAGAAAGGCACACGGCACATACTATTTTTATTGCCACTCATTGTAACTAAATAGAAGGAAGACACTGGGCATGGAAATGATGTACAGATATCCTGAACAAATCAAACTATCTAATATTTTGTAGTATGTGGGTGGGAGTTTCCTCTACTCTTAGCACCACATTAACACAGTGGAACATTATAGTCATTCACTCTCGAGAGGTGGTGGAATAAAACAATAACAAATAGTCTGCATGCAATGTAGGCATGGTCCTATTCCATGTCTGCATGGAGGGATTTGGTGTAAATCAAATTTCACTATAAATTTATTAAGAATAATCTGACAATGGTCTGTTAATCAGCTCTTTTCAAGCTCATGTTACCAACCCAGCATCAGCCCCTTCATGTACATCACAAGGTCAGATTAAGTCACAGTACAGGCCTTCTCTCAGCTTCACCCATTGGATCGGTGCAGGAATAGATGAAACCATAGACCGCATGTTATCCATTATAATTAAAAACAAGCAGTCACATGCAGTAAAACATTTTAAGAGTACGCTTTCCCCCCCTTGGTCTTCCCACTCTCCCTACCCCTCCTACCCCCTTCCCCATGGCTTCAATTACCTGACACAATATCTGGAGCTAGACTGCCCTAGCTGCTCTTCCACAGTGAGACCCCTGGACGGTACACCCACGCCGAATCTCTATGCCTGAGCATTACTCAACACTTTTTTCATCGGTTGTACGCATGTGGAAGACTGTTCGCTCCGTCGCGGGTTAAATATTACTTACTGATTGTACTTTTTGTGCCTTTTTCCTATTGTGCTGTATTTTTCCCTCCTGTATTCCTTGTTTAAAAAAACCCAATAAATTAGAAAAAAAAAAACAAAAAAAAAAAAACTACGCTTATACCACCGTTCAGACAGCATTGAAAAAGCTGGTACTTTCATGAACATGGCAGGCTTCATGATAGCTGTGCCTGCAGTCTGAACTTAGACCTGGCTAAAAATAAGGGTCTGGCGGAAAAAGCCGGGTCTGGCGCTGCCTATGAAAAATGTTGAACTGGGAAACCCTGGGTCAACACTATGCAGTGTGAATGGACAACCGGTCCATGATCCTGCAGTTTGAAAACCTCTGCCATCTGGGGGGTAGTAATCTGAACATGGTATTATTTAATTTCAAAATGATAAAAGGCTGACCCTCCTATTCCTCCAGTTATCCACTTGCCAAAGAATATATAGCCATGGTCTAGCAAAGAATAACACACACTCAATGGTTCCCAATCATGTGGCATCTGGAATTAAATAAGGACCACAGGAGGGACATTTACATTTTCTGGAGAAGGGATATTTACATTTATTTAAGATAAAAAGACTGTAGACCAATCAGATTGAGTTAATCGGTATTCCCCGCAACTCAAAACATTTGTATGTAGTATTTATCTCCAATGCGCTCTCTCAGTTGGAGATGGTTAAATGGAAATAAAACAAACATTTAAATAACAGTTCATTATCTATCAAAGATTTCTTGAGCTGATAAATAGAGTTTGTTGGATTCTAGGGGAAACATATACACAAGAGTGAGTTAAATCTAGCTTGGGGCAAGGCTTTTGTGGGCCATAACTTTAGTTTTTTGTAAGTTCAATCATTTAAAGATGGAATAAATAATTTATAGGGTGCACATTGATTTCCTTGTTACATTGTTACATAAATGAACAGTTGTACTTACCTACACAGGTGCATAATGGAAATTCAGCTTGAGCCCTTTTAGCTGGAGTGTCCAATAAACTCTTGGTGGGAGAAGATAAATAATTTAACGGAGATTCCAAAAAATTATTAAGAGTTGGGTTAAAAGGCAGATCAGTTTTGGTAGGCGTTCCGTCAAGCTGTTGATTTTCCTCTGAGAAGAAACACGTGGTGGACACCACTGTAAGAGCACCAGAAGACTCGATCTTGATCTGTTTGGATTTTGGTGGAAGTAGATCAAAACTCTGTGACATTTCCCGTGTTAAATTTATGCCTGAGTGCCTAAGTGCAGTGTCAGAATTTGTGGAGTTTTCAGGGGCTAACATCTGGGATGGGAAAGGAAGTTTTGCCTGTGACCCCAAAGACATGACTGGCTTCGGAGGACCTTCGCCATTTTGCGATGGCCCCTCAGCTTTCGGGAGTGTAAAGTCATCACCAAACTCTGCTTCAAACTGCCTGAACAGATCTTCTAATTTGTCATCCATTAGCTCATTCTGAACAGGAACGTTCCCTGCACTGACCTGCTGGCTCAGAGAGTCATTTGGTCCAGAGCTCGAGTTGGTATCATCCATAGAGGATGAAGGACAGTTAGCTTCGTGAAGTGAGAAACCATTGGTCTTCCCACCATTAGACTGACTTACAGAGCACATTTCCTGAGTGTTTAATGTATATCTGCGATCAAGATCAGCCTGTAACCCAGACTGTGGTGTAAGCACCATTGATTTCATATTGTTAAGTAAAGGCTGTTCAGTCATCTCCTTTGGCTGATTCTCTCCGTTTTGAGCTGGCCGAAGATCTTCTATTTTGATTTGGCTCATGGGCAAAAAGACAGCGCTGCCCTCTTTCTGTTTGGGCTTTTTAATCTGTACCTGCTTACGGGGTGGCTTAACTTTCGGCTCAACCTGTTTTTGTGAAGGTGACTGGCCTCTTTTCTTCTTCTCCTTCACAGGCTTATCTCCAGACTTCGGAACCTTTTGGGAGTTGGGAACCCACCAGTTGGGTTGTTCTTGTGGACCTTCCTGTACGTTGTTGGGATCTATGAAGAGATTGCGTTTATGGTGAAGATGCTGCTGTAAGGCAGCCTGCGTACTCTTGTGGAAGCTTTGTTCATGGAACAGTTGAGAAAGCTGATGATCTGGTGACATCTTGTAAAACTCTGATGCTTCTTTTTTGACGGCGCTTTTTGACTTTTTAACTTTTTGGGGTAAAGACTCAGGTCCTTTAAACATAGGTTTAATGTAATCATCTGTACTTCCAAGCAACTGCTTCAACCCAGTCATGGGATCGGAAGGTGTTTTTGGCTGCTCTGGTCCTTGATCCCAATGCTGCATAATATCTAATTTTTGGGGGGTAGATGTCTGTCTCTGCAGCATAGAAGTGCCACGGGAGAGATTGTCTTCTGGAATGTATTGTCTATCGGGATAAGTAGCTTTTTTGTCTTGTTCCCAAAAAGCTTGTGTTGAGGCCTGCATGGGAAGTGCATTTTTACCAGTGTATAGTTGGGATTGTTGATTCTGGAATAGTTCATTACATGATATTGGCAATACGTGGCCCTGGTTACTCTTTGTAGGTGGGAAATATTGTAGGTGTTCACTGGAAACTAAAGAGGTTTGTGATGTGCCTTTGGGGCAATCCTTGTTTGGCTGTGGAAGTGCAGAAGATAGTTGCGTAAGCGCTTCGATGGCAATTGCTGCTTGGAGACTTATATTTCTCTCTTTTGCAATACTCAATGCAGAAAAGGGAAGGGAACCCGACGGGCATTTTGAAGTATTGTTTTCTAGGGAAAGCACCTGTTCTTTAGAGTAGTTCTTCTCCACCAACTCTTGGCTGACATGATTCAGAGAATTGTGCAAGTTATCTGGATGGTCATTAACCGCAGATTTGATTTTGTTCTCTAGCCATTCAAGGTAGTCCGGACACTCTGGCCCATCACAGTTACAGTTGGGTGGCTTCACGCCATGTTTTGCAAGTTCCAGGGCAGCTTTTAAAGTATTTATGTCTTCAGGGCAAGATGGCTCTTTGCTTTCTGAGGGGCCGGAACTTTCCCGGTTCATCTCATAGTTAAATTTTTCATATAGCTGCACGGACGCCATTGCAGGAGTCCTAGATGTTGGGACACCATAGGACATAGCCTCAGCCACGGCAGAGAATGCTACTAAGTTTTTGGCATCTTCTAGACTTGAACTGTTGTTAGTAGCAGCATGGTCAAGGATGGAAGGGTTTTCCCAACTAATTTTGTCATTGGAATTTTGGGGAATAGGGGCGTTGCTCAGCCACGAATTTGGTTCCATTAACAATTGATTTCCTAAATCTTCTGATCCCTTGTCCAATAAACCAGAATTGCATTCCTGCTTCAACCTTCCTTCCTCAACATGATTAACCGGCCCCCTTTCCATTTGGTCTGCTTTGGGTCCATCAACTAAAGCACTTTCCGAACAAGTCTGTAGGACAAAAGAAAGAAAATAGGTAAGTTATATGGCAAAAGTAAAACTCATTGACAAAAGCCACATTACTAGCATCCCTCATGGTCAACAGTCTTAAGGTAAAACATCGATATGAGCTATATATTACAGTTCAGAGATATTTACTGTCAGCCTTACATTTAACCCAAGTTACTTTTTTGAGCTTCTACACGCATTTAAATTATATAGGACATACAGTATCATTCAACATGCAGGTGTCTCACTTTCAAGGTTTTTTTGTGTGGCACAATGGCTTCAACTCATAATGTGCTGTTTGTATGAATGAATTATAATGCACTTTATGGAGAGTAGAGTCTTGAAAATAAATACTGAACAATGGCAGAACAAACCCTAAGCATTACCAACATAAAAATAACATTTAATGTGTGCAAAAGCATATAAAAAAAAAAACTTAACACCTGAGGCTATGCTACAAAATACACAAGTGCTGTTCTGTCTAAAGTGCACGGGCTATCCAGAACGGAGCAGAGACCATCCAGCCATCCACATAGCCACACCATGACAAATGACGGGTCATGACGACAGTGAAGTACTGTCCCTCCATTTTTCTGTCAGCCACATGGCTACAAATGAAATGCTGGCATTATCTGGTGTTTCACAGACATGCAGGCAGCTGCCCACATGGGCAGAGGAGATCTGTATCAAACCATTGTGATGGCAACAAGGGAAAGATTGTGTGTCAATGACAGCTGTAACTGTGGGAGCTCACAAGGAACCTCTTACTACTGTAACAGAAAAGCATGAAGATGTATAGAAACTATACTAATGAAAGCTCTTCATGCTAATACAACTTTAGAATAAATAAAATGCCAACATATGCATATATGAATAGTACCAGCTATATTATATCATTACATTAGTCTAAAAATACAGAACCATTATTTACAGGGGTGATTCCAATTACAAAATCATTACATTTCAGTATTGTAGTTTATAAAATTAAACCAATTAATTGTTTTTGTACTGCGTTAGTATTCTGGTGTCATTTGCATGTATACATGGCCAGTGAAAAGAAGCAAAACTGTGAGAGATGTATTACCATGGAAGGCAAATCCCCCTTTCTAAGCGCCAGGGGCAAAGTGACATGCGGGATATTTGAGGAGTCTATACACAATGCTATGATCAAGCCACAACTGTAGATGCATTAACTGGCACCAAACCAAATCACATCATGTGTAGCTCCTATACAAAATGTAAAATTGGGCTTCTAAGTAACACTAACAAAGTGACGCCATGTCGGAGAAACCATTCCGCGGCACCCCAAAGAGAGCTTCGCGGCACCCCAGGGAGCCACGGCACACAGTTTGGGAACCACTGCCATAGATTACACCAAATATATCTACAAAGAACTAGGCTCATGGTCTGTAAATTTTATTTGTGTTTTCAGAATTTTTCCACTTTCGTTAATGGTCTACAACAAGCGAGAATCAAAGCTTTCTGTGAAAGAATTATAAGTTACAACTAGTAGATGCATTTATGTATTTAACCCCCTTGAACACTACAAAAAAAGAATACATACAGCACAAAAAATGGAAACTGTAGTGGAAACAGACGGTTCATACATACATTTCATGTACACCAGAACTTGAGGCACAAAAAAACGTAACAAAAATGCAACCTAAGCACGCTGCTGCCACAGAAGAGCATATGTGAATAGTCTGTATGTATGCACCAATCACACACAATGAAAAAAAAGATTTTGGCCAGTCACAATCTGCACTATATTTTTCTATGTGGAAGAATTAATGTTGGAATGTTACACATAAATACGGCTGTGAGTCGCTGTATGGGGTTAAGCCGGGTTTTTTTTCTTGTTGCTTTCTGAGGCAATAAAACCCTACACCAGCCATCACAGTCCATCATCTGCTGCCTTTGTCTGCAGCAGCAAAACACAATGATATTCAGCCTTGTACAAAACCTCCTCCAAACTACCTTCCCCTGGCTGCAGCTATGCTCGGCATCCCGGGAAATCAGCAATATCTGGGTGGGAAACAATAGGAGCAATGCCTTTGCATCAAGCACCATTAGCAGCTTCACAGAGAACTGTTTGGAGGGGACCAGCATTTTACATGTAGACACCATTTTAGATAGCAAGCATCAGCCACACGAGCGCTGGATCTGCACCACAAAGAGCGAGATGCAAACACCGGGTAGCAGATATGTGTGACCTTAGAGCAACACGGACCAGACCCGAGCCCTGCGCTATTCCTAATCCCCTCTATGACAGCACAGGTGTCACATGCGCTTCCAGCATCCGGCACTCACGTTTACCATCATACAGCCAAATTCTAATTTTAGCCCAAAATCGATGCACAAAAGACTAAGTCGGTGTTTGCCGGGACAAGGATTCTCTCATTAACCCCATCACCGCTGGAAAAATAAAAACCTCCAAAGCGAGTCCCTTTCTTTTTGATCGACTAGGTGGAGAAAGGATTCCCAGACCATGAGGGGCCAGGACGCTGGTTATTTCTATGGATAAAATCATGCAGAGGGAGAAACTTACATTTCAGTGATCCAGCAGAAAAACAACAAGAGAAATGAGGAAGCACGAGAAGGAAGAGGAGTCCTGGGGCTTTAAAGGACGTGAGAGTAGAAGTGCAGGAAGCCGCTTAGAGATTCAGCCTACACACACCTCACCCTCCCCCCTTCTAACAGCTGTAGGGGCCATTAGCCCTGTCAAACAGCACACGTACATTCTGCGAGCAGCACACAGGCTGGCTCTGCTGCAAACTACCCAGAGAATGGTGGCTGCAAGGTGGCCAGGCGGGTTCCCTCTCCATTGGCAAGCGCTACACGGCGGCAGAATCAGGCGCAGCATTCGGTACTCTAACGTGCAGCCTCTACCCATTTAAAGGGACAGAGTAACGCTGCAATTACTTTAACGCTCGAAGCGTCTCCCTGAAGATTAGGCGTGCTGCCGGAAGCAAACACATAAGCTGCATGGTTTTTTTTTGTGTGTGTTTGTCTCCGCCATCTCCGAACGGTCTCTTTTCGGGTTTTGAGTTTCACTTCTCCCTGGCACGGAGGTTACGGAAAGGAAGAGAGCGCCTCCATTCTTTCCCTGCTTCGAGTCCCATCTTCCCGTATGATGTCATCTGGAAAGCACTGGCAGATAAAGCGGAGTCCAACCTTCCACGGATACGTAACGCTGCCTGCCAATCAGAGGCCGTACAATGCCCCTGTAGCGCAAAAAAGGGCCACACGTTCTGCTGCGGTCTGGCCATGATAAGATGGCTCCTCAGAAGCTCTGGAACGATGGGTTCGTATCATGTGATCTCTCAGTGTGGCGGATTACAAATGCTGAACGATAGACGCGCTCCTATGTAATAGCCGAATAATTATTACCCGGTACCTTTAAGTAAGGTTATAGCTGACACAGCACTAGTCGCTAAAGCCGTGTACGCACTACACAATCATCAGGTCATGTGCACAGAATTGTTGGAATGCCAACAGCACGGCTGACTAAACCACGCTACCGGTAGCTTGGCCCTGTATCTGAATAATGTGTACACAATTACTCTGGGTTTTGTGTTCATAAAAACATTATATCCATGGCTAGATGGCAACGACAAAACATACTGTGTTTAGCAAATACAATACAAAGAATGAAAATGTACAGGCAACAAGTGTTACATATGCAAAATAGATTACAAAGACATCAAATGCAAAAAAATGTATTCTACTAAATATTCAAGATGCTTAAAACGTATGCCATGCACGAAAGCATTATACACCCATTCTACAAAATCCCAGCTATATAAATAACCTATGCGCCATTACATTAGCCACACTACAATTCCAATCAACGCAATTGAAACAATTGAAACATATAACAGGTAACCCCCTATTGACCATGTGGCCACACTGTATACCGTGCGTCTTTGCGTTCTGAGCATGCATCTGTACATCATGATCAGCGTGCAATTGGCTCTAGTTCCGGCTTGTGGGCTGCACTGTGCTAGTTAATGGGTAGGACTTAGTACTGCTACATATAGGCAAGGGATGGCGGACTAGTTGCTACTTCCGAATTGCCGCCATTTTTGGTATGCACAATAAAAACCAACAAATACACAACTATGTATCAGAAGTGTCATCATGACAGAGTGTAGCGTAACTGCATCATTGGGTCCAGCCCAAAAGCTTCCACACCAAACTATTTCTACTGTCAAGTGAATACCCAGGCAGAACCCACATTATAGAATACGAATATGAAATACTCTGAGCCTGGCTGAGTCATTCTGTACGTTACGGTGACAGGTCTGTAGAAAAGACATCATGTGCCTGAATTGTGACATTCAGTGTCTGCATAGCATCAAGTATAAGGAAAACCTCCCCAGCCCTCAGGGTTTATGCGGTAACATAAGCCTCACATGACAGGCCGGACCCTCCATCATGCAGGATTCTTATGTAAATGTTATTCTATGGGGCCATGAGGAAGTGGGGCAGCAATACAGAAGAAACGGTATGACAACATCGGTTAACGCACCAAACCTCTTATTCCAATTGATAGGTGGAGCCAATAACCATATATATATTTATATTACATATGATATACTGCCCTATTTTAAATCAACGCTATTTATGTGGCAGGCACACGGCAATGTATATAATTTTTTTATTTTATAACACTCTCAGTACAAAATGAAATCCCGTGGGCTATTCAGTGTCAGCTGTAATCCAGGTCCGCGTCCTCTGTTTAGTTGGGAAGTTCCGATGGGAGGCGGGGACGCAAGTGTTGTCATACAACTCCACGTGGCCGAAGGAAGCACATGGCTGTGACGTGACAGCCCGAAGAGAAGCCACCAAACCAAAAGATCATCCCATTAAAGTCATCTCGAGCTTCATATGTCTGAATCCGCAGGCGATAAGTACAAGAAAATGTAAACCTGGATTGTTACATTTAAAGGGATGGGGGGGGGGGACGGGTCCCTGCGTTAAATAACATTTTAGTACTTGTAGATGGGAAACGTGAAAGACAAAAAAAAAATCCTCAACACCCCAAAGAGAGTAAAATGTAATTCAATATATTAAAGCGAAATATAAACCTCATTTAAATACGTCGGAGGACTGTGACTAGATTGTTGTTGGTTACACTTTAACCGTCTCTGAATTCCAGAGGTCAACTAGTAACCTGAAGAGTTTATTTTGTACCAGCTCCCCTTATTACTACAATGCAATGCCTGTTGATGATTAACCCTTCACTCCGGGACGTGTGTTTTTACATGAAAAGCAGCATATCAAGCAGGAACAATGTCACGGGGAGAGACTGGTCAGGTAAATGGAGCACTCGCTTTGTGCAAGATAGAAAGGAGAAAGTTGCTGAGACGACGCAAAATAAATGTGCGGGAAGGATGTCGCAGCAACACTTTACATCTGGGTGTCACAAACAAACAAACTATTGCTACAACATTACACACAATAAACAGTTCTGAATGCATTGAGTTTTAGATGCGTATGCTCACCATCTTAAGCATGTGCCAATCACGTGTGTAATACATACATGAGAGATGTGCGTTCTGTAGATTCACAAGATTACATAAAGCCTGGTGTTTCTTAGCAGTTTCCTCGCTGTCCATGAACACGTGTTCAATGTTTTGAAACTGGACATCAGCAGCGCAGCGAGGAATTCAGAAACATCAGGGTCACTATAGATGTGCATTCACACGACTGGCGACACTGGGCACATTAGTATCTGCGTTTTCATGCCCACCCATCACACAGCTCTATGAAGGTGGAAAGCAGGATATGAAAATAAAAAAACATCCTAAATACACTAGATTATGTGTATGTACACTGCTAAATCCTATTCTGCAGAGAATCATGCCAATACAACAAGGTCAGACCAAGCATACCATCTTCCACCATGATCTCCCTACAGTAACCTCTGCTATGTAACACATGGGGGGAGCAGCTTCTATTTCTTCATTATCAACCATTATATATAATATATAACAGCTCGTTCACATTAGTATATGACCATCAAACCTTCCTAAAACGTGGCACACGTCTATGTCTCTGCCAATGACAGACAGTTCAATCCCTTAAACATATCATAAAAAAAACTTGTCACTGTGGGATATTACTATATATTACTGTGCTGGGGATCAAGATAGATGACTGACTGACAATAGAAAGACATTAGTCTTTACACTATAACAAAGATATGAATAATCACACCTGCAAACACATTAACTTCTGCAAGCATTGCTAGATCCCGCATTAAGGGGTATAGACATGCAAGTCATTGTAACGCCAGAAGACATACCTGGTCACGGTGCTAGTCCCAGTCACTCGATTATTTTGACATATCCCCCCCTCTGTAGTTTTGTTTTTTTCCAGGTCAAGGTAAAAATGTGACAGCCCATCCCCTCCTTGCTGTCCCTTTAACGCATGAAAGCGGCACTTCCCTGGCTCACCACCTACAGAACCACACCTGTGTGTAAAGACTGGTTGGGCAGGTCTGTCTGTGCAGCCAGGACATGCAGGATCTGCTCCCCTGCTGCACACACCAGCTGATCTGAGGACTTTAAACCATGTCATAAAGTCACATATAGTAAAGTTACTACTAACATGTTGTGTCAATATCATCTCGTGTTATATGTGAAATGTCACCAGTAAAGAGTCTGTGGGGACGTGCGTAAGGAAATACATATAGGACATACAGAATGCAGTGTATTCCATGATGTGTGCTGTTCATTGTTATAGGGAGTGTTACAAGGCGTGTACACAGAAGTGAATGAAGGGTGACCACAGATACAACCAGCCTGTGCGTGTGACCATCTTCTCATAGGTCTCACACTGGATGCTCCACACATGTTCCATAACAGGGAGCATTAGATTTAGGTTTTTGGTGCATGTTTCACAAAAATAAAACAAGATGATACAGGTCTGGTGTAGACTGCAGAGCCGAAATATACTAAGATGCAGGATTGGAAAAGTGTGGATGTTTCCCATAGCAACCAATCAGATTTAAGCGCTCCGTTTCAATTTACACACTGGCGAAGGTGAACTTGAATCTCATTTGTTGCTATGGGCAACATCTCCACTTTTCCAATACTGCATCTTAGTAAATTTAGGCGCCATGCTGGGCCAGCTACCAGTTACTCCTATGCTGTTGGAGCATCCCGGGACATGTCGTTTCACATATTTTACATCTGGTAAAGATGGTGACCATTAGAATCAGAAAAGCCCCCCACCCTGAGACAGAAACGCTGATGAAGGAAAGAATAACCCTGCCCTGGAGGCTTATTGAAGTATATGTACGCCTATTATTCCCCAGTGAAATAGGGTACAAATATGTTCTGGCTCTTCTTTTATGTGTGTGGTGTTCCCGCAGCAAATCCAGCACTGCAAACTGATCAATACCCTGTCCTATGCAATCCATAGCTGCAGCTCCCCCCGATCCATCACGTAAGCACATTCACAGTAGTGGGCTGAGATCATTTGCCTCCTACCAGTCACTGGAGATGGGTGACATCACGGATGCCGTGTGCTAGAATGAGATCACCATGAATGAGCTGGATTCTCATACATATTGCTGCAACCCACAGCAAGCCAGCCTCCGCTATGTGTGGGTGATGGGTACACTGTCATATGCCAGATTCATACTTTGCAACATTTAGAGGCAATGACTATGAATGGAATTAGAAAGAGCGGGGCAGAAGTGCAATATATGATTTCATACCATGTATTCTTACACTATATACACCCCTGTGCGTGATCACACGTCCTGGGAACAATGGTATATGGAGGATGGCGGCAGCTTGCAATGCGTACTCATCAGACTTGCTGGTTTACGTGTGTACACAGCCATGAGGTGGTGTCAGGCGACCGGTTGTGTTGCACATATTAGGACTGTGTGTGTTGAGCTGCAGACAGTCTCTGTATGATGAGCCACCAGCGTGACGGTTGCTATGTTTGCCCAGCCCTAGAGGCACAGCGACTGCTACACCTTGCTAATACAGGGTGTGTGTGTGTATATATGTGTGTGTATATATATGTGTGAAGGTGGGGGATGGGAGGAGTGAATGCGTAGGGTTAATACAAAGACTGGAAATCTGTATGTATGCTCCAAAGTCAACATGTTATCTACACCATGTAATAGTGCCTCTACGGTATTGTCGTGGATACCGAATGCAAGCATAATAATAAAAAAACAAAATATATATATATATATATATATATATATATATACATACATATATATACATACATATACATACATATACATACATACATACACACACACACTTCCCTATGCAACAAACTTGTGTAAGTAACTGTCCTTGCTTGATCATATAGGCATTAGTTAGCAGGACATGCTGGGAGTAGTAGTGCAATACACACGCTGCTACAACTGAAACACAACTTTATAGAAACACTGACTCGTACAGCGCGATCGCTTCCTTATAGTGCGAAACGATTTTAAAAGAGCACAAAAAGAGTCAATAAGCAACACCACAAAGCGGGTTACAGAACGCACCGGAGAACGTGTAACCCTTCAGCGTCTAGGTTGCAATGGCGAGGGCTTATAGCAGAATGATTTAGTGAAGCTAAGGGCACACAATGTTTTGTCGATTGTCCGCGTACTGCAATACAACTGTGTCGCAACGTTCCACACGCCGCATGCAAACCCAATGGAAGAACGAGAGAGCCTTAAACAGGATTCTCAGCGGCGTCCTCACATGCCAGCGCCTCGTTCTTCTGTGCGGAGGCTCTGGATGATACTCCGCTACATTGCGCCTCGGCCAGCAGAACTAGCTCTGCTATCATGGGGTCGCTTTATTTTCACAATCCAGGAAAGTCATTTTGAAGGCTGCCGCAGATATAATTTTTTTTATTCCTTGAAAGCGGTAGCAGGCGGGGACTGCGTGCTCCCCTCACATGTGACGTGAGAGGGATGCAATGTTTGTAAACTGAAGAGGCACGTGACTTAGGGATGTGTGACTCCGCCAGAGACGGGGAAAGCGAGATGTGCCTGCCAGGAGAGGGGCGGCGAGGAAACATTTCCTAGAAAGAAGATGAGGCCCGGTGGTTTTTGCTTTTTTTGGGTGTTTTGGGGGATTTTCGCTGCATCTAGGTAAGTGAGCGGCTCTTTATAACTTTCCAGATCTTTCCGTACCACTCTCCACACAAGGCCACCGCTTCAGATACATCAAGTCACGAGCCACTCACAAAAGCGATTAGTACGGTTTATGTGACAATGAACCAAGCTAGTTATGTGCTAATGTACCTACATAACATATACGGAACACATTCATTCTGCAGGGACAATCACGTTATCTGGTAACATTTCTTGCCTGGATTCTGCTAGAAACATCCACGTCTTTGGACACCTGCACCCCAGACATTTGTGTTATCATTCAGTACGTGAACTATAATACTTACACTGACCATAACAAACCGGAGACGTTTTACCAAATTTATCTGCTGAGGCACGCACGTATTACGTCTAAATATGACGATCAAGGTCTTTTTGAATTACGTTTTGCAAAAGTTACAGCACTGCGCCTCTCCGTCCCGGCACGGCGTGGGTTAATTTAACCAGTCGTCGTACTGGTAACAAAGGCTTGTCATTGGGGAATGACTGTAGACTGTGAATTAGGTTGCAGTTTTTCAGAGAACCGCTACAATGAGAACATTTAAAAAGTTCAAGACATTCGCGCTGCCCCGTAAAGCGCCAAGCTGTACCTACCTTCACACTCCGCACACGCTCATTCGGCACAATCTGGGAGATGTCATTAACAGCCTGCAGAGGGGGAGAAAATAAAACATATTACAATTATTATATAAAATAAATATAAATATATTAGAATAAAAAAAATAAAAAAAAGACAAACAATAAGCTGAACATTGAGAACGGTAACACTATACAAAGCATTTAAAGGGTGTCCCTATACACAAGCTGTGTCTGCTAGGAAGGATTCTTGGCCAGATGCCGCAATGAAATGCATTTAAATGCCGGGTTTGCAAAACGAGAAACGTCTAGGTAACCCAGGCGAACGCGAAGGCAGACGAAATGAACAATAACCTTTTGTTTAAGAGGATCTGGCTTCCCAATTCACAACCCAGTTGATTACCAGCAGCCATTTTAGGTCTGCTGCTATAAAGACACTGGTGCATTGGCTTTTTAACTCCCTCCTCCCTCCATCGCTCTCCCCTTTCTGCCAGACGCTGGGATCATTATCATAAGACGGAGTTCTTAGTACCTCTACTACACACCCAACACATGATATGTGACATGTCCCCTCCCTCTCCCACTAGAAATAGTAGGGAGAGCACGGCAGAGGGAGGGTGGGAAGGGGTGGGGGCTGGGGGCTGTAATGCCGAATTTATTTTCCCCTAGATCTTAACAGGCAGAGCAGACCATGTGGTTTCTCTCCCGGCAATAGCAGGCTGCCGGAATCTGCGGACTGGACTCCAAGGATCAGCGGATCAGTCCGTCACATGCACTGACCTATTCTTACTGACACATAATGCAGATGTATAGCAGGCGCTATGATCCTTACAGGCACACGCTTCCCGGTTCTCTCTTTTGCATATATTAAATACATATATTGACCATTATATATTCAATTTAATTCTGCAATGCTGCTGTGTACAATGTCAGATAACGCTGTGCTGTCATCAGCTGTCATCAGACCTAGTCATGAATGCTCCCCAGTATTATATAACAGCACCGGTGGACTAGGATACAGTCATCTCCTATAGCAAAAATATTAAATAAATAATAATAATAATAATAATATTAAAGCTTTGGCGGCATCATTACTTCCCAGCGCTGATAGATGAATCCCGTAACTCATCAGGAAAAGTTATTATTTCTACTCTTTTCATTTTTATTACGCGCCAGCCAGTTGACAACTTACCAGCATAGGGTTAAGTATATTGGGCGGAGCGGGCGAGCCTTAAACAGCCCTTTAAACAGAACTGCGGAAGTAGTTAACCTGTGCAATGCCATGGCCGACGCTGGTATGTGTGTAAGATAGGGTTAGGCAGGAAACCTTTTTGAGAAAGGAAGGATGTTCTGGGTGTATAAGACAAGACGTGACATCGCATCCCCTCACTCTTCATATCGTACAGTCCCCAACTCCGACACGGTCTATGTTTGTATGCTTGTGTTCGCTGGCAGATTCTCTACATAACAAATATAAATAGATCAAGGAAATAAGCTATATAAAGCCCATAACGTGGCGGCCATTACACTGAAAACACAGGCCTGNGTGACCTAAAATGAACTGACCCCGATATGGAAATCCTGGTACAGTGTAGAGCGTCTAAAGTGTGCGACTCTTAAAGTAGCAATACGGGACCCGCTGTAAGCACTGGTCTCGGTGTTCGCCTGGGTACTACTGCTTTAAAAGGTTGCACATACTGGCATTGAAGATTGCTGAGAAGCACAAGTTCAGTGTGAACAGGTTTCCACACTAATATCGCATAGAATGAGCATGTACAGTGATACGCAACACTTTCCAGTGATAAATGCTACAGCGCAGGCTTATAGATAGTCTTTTACTTCTGCATCCATCATCATCCGGTAGGTTACACCACCTCCGGTACGGCCACTACGCGAGTTCTCACTCTCACACTCAATAAGCAGAGTCAGGGNAAAGCGTGTGTGTCCACCACAGCCGCCGGGTGATGTTGTGATGGGTTACGACAGCTAAACACAGTGACAAACTCCCCATACACAGCTGCTGGCCACCTCCTGATCTATGACATTGAAATACATTGTGTGGTTCAGCACTGTAGCTGGCAGCAGCGGCTCCCCTGTCAATGCAAATGACAACACATTAAAGATCAACTACTTCCAATATATGGAAACCATAGTAAGGGCATCCACATAAGAAAGCGCACTTACTATGACAAGGACACAATAATCCATGTATAATCCATACATATCCGTGTAGAAGAGGAGGTTACTATATGTTCAGGAAGCATACTTGTTTGGAATCCTCCACAAAATTGAATTTGCAGAGTATATTCCTGGAGTGTATAGTGACTTACAAAGAGCATAGTAGCTGCTTTAGCTGAACGTTTCACGTCACAAGTGTCTTATATTCAGAATAAGTCGCTAAAAGCCAGATCCATCTCCACGATCAATGAACAACATGGACAGAAAAGCATCGTTCTTGCTGATGAGGCACCTTCCGTATACACAATATTTACAATACATAAACAATATGTGCTGCATGGGCATCTTCATGGCACAAAACAGTAAGAAAGTTACATGAACATAGTATAGTAAACATAGAAGACAACATAGAAACATAGAAAGTGACGGCAGATAAGAGCCACATGGCCCATCCAGTCTGCCCTATTGTGTATTTAAAACCATACCAACCCAAATTTAATTGCTATTTTGTTTGAGACTCAGAATACCCTTATATTTATCCCAAGCATGCAATGCAACCTGTCATGCCAATCAGACTAATGCTGGGCACACATCCACATGGGGGTTACCCTGGGCTGTGCTACCATAATAGGTTTGGCACCATATCAGTTGCATTGCTTGGGAATGACAAACCATGATGATCAGGTAAGTTTTGCCGCCATTCTGCCAACATGGCCATATATTGTTTGCTCAGCCAGAGACGTGTATAATGTGTAACCGGGTCACAGCATCTGAATGCAATCTTATTCTTAAACTATGCGTCAACATACAAGCATCTTCAATATGAATGCTGGCTACATAGAGTGATAAGGTGGAAGCCCATTGGTTTATATCCAACATTTGTTCTGGGAGCCCTGCGTTATAACTAACCCATGCAACCACAGATAGGTATAACAGTATATTTTTCAATAATGGCCACCTAATCAGTAGCGCCCCATACACAGAGGAGTCCATGTCAGTATGAAAGGAGATACAGTGGAATGCCCTGCATGGTCAGCATACGCACAATACATCAAAGCCAATGCATCAAAGAAGAAAGCCATGAGAAGCGCCAGAAGAAATGACTGGGACATCCTACAGATACAATGCATTGGACATTTGATGAACAGGTAAGTGACTACATTTTCCTTATGGATGTGTCCATGTCATCTGAGCTGTGCAATTATTCCACCACTTATACTCCCTAAAAGCCCCAACTTTGTAACCGCTAAAAAGCCAGCAATGTCAAGGCCTGCCATTATGTTTCCAAAAAATATCTTATATTTTTTTTTCTCAGAAACCGTAACATGAGTCAAAGTCACAGTGATAAATAGTTTCATTGTTTACAAAGCCCCAAAGGGCATTCACTTCTTTATGACAGCTAAATCTAGCCAGAGAGCCTTTTATTTATATTCTGATCAACTGGAAAAACCTCAGTGAAACCCATGTGCCTCGTGTTCTCACATGCTCTGCATTGCTGGTCACACATGTCAAGGGGAACTCTCATTGTCCTGAGAGACATAAAAATATATATCAGACTGAACTGTCCCGGGCCATGTAACTCGCATAAGGACCAACGGCTGCCTCATAGCTGAAAGCCCGTGTTGCGTCCTGCANGTTGCATGAGGAGCGCGCTCTGGATTTATCCTGTACGCTAATTAGCCATGTGCTNGAGATCTGCTCTCCTGCACTGGAACATTTCCCATCACATCACTCCGACACCAACAAAGTGCAGCCTCCGCAATACCCGCACCATGCCGCTAACAGTATCAGCGGAGCAAGCAGCTCTCTCCAGACTGAGAATGGATCGCAACCAAAGTATAACAAATTCTAAAGCAACCCAGACATTACAACAATGGGGTATATTTACTAAGCAGGGAATTTGCTGGAGAATTGAAAAGTGGGGAAGTTGCCCATAGCAATCAATCAGATTCGAGCTCTCAGTTTCATTTTACATACTGGAGAATGTAAGCTCGAATCTGATTGGTTGCTATGGGCAACTTCCTCATTTTTCAATTCCCCAGCAAATTCCCTGCTTAGTAAATATACCCCAATATGTTGTCTGTGCACAGTACAAATGCTATATTGCTCATCACCCCTGTTTGGTATTTTATCCATGAGAGCATAAAACAGTGGAATTGAGTATTTTAATGTGATTAACTGCGTATGGATCTGTTAGTATGTGACCTATAGCTCTCTATAAGAGATACGGATAAGTCAAATAAGTCACTGGAAGATACTATACCCTGCCGCATAGTAGACAATGTACCCAGCTCCTGACTTAATGCACCTAAAGCCAGGACATGATATAATATAATGACATTACCCGATAACAAGCAATCTCCCTATCACAGCAAACAGATTATTTATTCAAACTTTTTCGGCCCAGTATTACCACTTTGTCTTCATCTGTAGAAACAGAATTTATTATGATTGGAACCAATGTCAATGAAACCCAAAAAGTAAAAAAAAAATAAAATATTGCAAAAATGAGCTTGAAGAAAAACAAAACCATGAAAACAGGGCTTTATACTGGATACGCCATGAGACGGAGCTATTGTAATACATCAAGATGGATCCTGATAAACTAACAATGTAATCCGCAATAATAGGCCAGACCCTAGTTCAGGACTCCACTGCACTCTGGGCAGATGCCCACTTGGCCCAGACATCCATATGGGCGAGGGGAGGCAGCCATACTTTTCACTTAGGATCCAGTCTACCACACTTAAAACTGTCCCATTACCCACACTTAAAATGCAGTTTCCCACAGTTCTGAGGGCACATCCCCACTGTACTATATAAAAATACATTGCCCTACAACATGACATTTTCAATATTTTGTTTGGTTCCACGGTGGCACCTCCCCCCTACTGATCCTTTAATATAAATGTGGAGTCTCTGATGAGGAGAATAGTCTGTGTGCACAGTCTAACAGATACATTTTGTACAAGCATATAAATATTGCAAAGCCTTATCTATTTGTAATGGAAACGTTCCCAATAGCAAACCCAGAACTTACAACTATGACAAAGCCCTATTGTACCGGATCCAATTGTTACTTGTGAAATTAAACAAAAGGGTTGGTAGAAATCCTACACAAATCCACCAAGTCAGCAGAATAACTGGTTATACCCAAGTCTAAATTACAGCGCACCTTTCTAAACGCATTGGCTCCAATCACA
>JABWIB010002009.1:47406-61540 GCA_016617825.1 Platyplectrum ornatum | reverse complement strand
CAAGCCATTTTTTGAAAGTTATCTTCAACCAAGCTATTTAAAAAAAAATGTTTTTGTTGCATGTAAAAATAAAACTTGGTTTTCTCTTTAGCAATTTATTGATTTCATACATAGCATAAAGGTAAAAACAATATATGCTGTGTAACAATATGTGTTATCTTCGTTTAGATGTCGAAAATGTNTTGTGGCTCCCAAGTTTTTTTTTTCTAGTGAAAACAGGTCCAAATGGCTCTTTGAGTAATAAAGGTTGCCTACCCCTGGCCTATACCTAGGGCTGTGGAACAGATTAATTGAGGTTTTAATTTGAAGTTCTCTTCACAATGGTCTTTTAGTACCTTTAGTTCTTTTAGTAGGCTAGTCAGGATGATTAGAATTTTAAGCCAGAGGTTCCCAAACTTTCTCAGTTGAGGCACCCTTAGAGTCTCCATAATTTTTCAAGGCATCACTAAGACACAATCATTTCTAATTTTTTACGTTTTTGAGTCAAATTCATGTAATAACTATTTAGGTAAAAACTGAAATACTTCAGGTTGACATAAAATCTTGTGTTGCTCCTATGCAAGATGTAAAATTGTGTTTCTAAGTAACACTAGCAATGTTGCACCATAATCGAAAAGACATGGCACAGCACCCCAATGAGAGCGTTGTGGCACCCCAGGGAGCAACGGCACACAGTTTTGGGAACCATTGTTTTAAGCCAAAGTATTACGAAATGCTTTGTTGATACTTATAAATGCTGGGAATCCAGTAAACTTACCAAAATGTGGTAAGTTTATATTGGTATTATATATTTCTTTACATGTAACTGTTGCAAGGTGCATGCATGGGAACTTATGCTTTTCATTGGTGGACAGTGTACCTAGTTCTGGCTGCTAGGTGCTAATCCCTGGAAGCAGTTCTTGCTGTCTTGCACAGCTGGGACACTTTCCTATCAGGAAAAGGAAGCCGGACCAGTTAAGCATGCTGATTGGCCAGCCTCTCTGTAGTTAGCAGTCTATCATCCACATCAGAGGCTCCAGAGTACACCTGGTTCTTGGTTAGTGTGTGGTCTCCTGTAACATTAGCATTTTCTCAAAATTATGTTTGACATACAAGAATGGCGGTTCTCAAATTAATATTACATATTTAGGTGTACAAATCATGCAAATCATTTTTTTTGTATACGTTATAATTTTGTTCCCATTTGTTTATCTTGTCTCTCTTTATGCTTACTGTGTTCATCTGGTCAAAGTATGAATTTGCAGAGACAAATGTTACACTGCTCATTTATGGGTATAGCTATACTTTTCATTGGCATCTACAAAGGTTTAGCTTTCGTATAACCTGCTGTGCATTAATGTACTTAACCTTTCCTCATGACAACTGTTGTACATGGCAACTGTTTAAAATAATGGTGGCTTAGAAGTTTTATTTGTGATGTAACCTTCTTCTGCAATATTCCGCACCTCCCATGTGAATAGGCCGTATGCGTCAGTATCCATACAGTGTGACGCCAGCAACTCTTAAAGTTTCCCTTTGAATGCTGCATGATAAGCATAAACTATATTTTCCTTGTAACAGTTCATTTTATAACTAAACTGTGCTGATTTCACCTTAGACATGCTGTGTGTGAAATAAGGTGTTTATCTAATGGTAATAAAAAAAAGTCTTGAAATGAACAGCTCCATTATCCTCCTTTGACAAGATGTTGACAGAAGTCGCTTTGATGTAGTTTAAAGTCATGAATTTTCTATCTGTTCTGTTTTTCCCGGGGCTCCATCTAGTCAGACATCCTGAGCTGTCATTTTGCAACATTTTGTGAAATGCTTGACAGATAACGGTTTTGACAAGTACTGGACATCAGCAGCAATTCGGAATAAGCAGTGTATATTTCTCCAGGTAAAGTGACAAAATGTCTAAAAGCGTAAGAACTAGTGTGCAGTCTTCAATCACATCTAATATTATAAAAACAAATCCACTATGTGAAATAGGATAGTGGTTTATTCTGTAATCATTGAGGTGTTTACAAAACTCAGTGTTTTCCTATTCTAAATAGTTAAAGAAAAATGTAATGACAAATCAGCCTTATTTATGTTAACGCAACTATAAAAGTAAAGTGGTGCCCAATGTTTTCAGTCATTTTATGTTTTACAATCCGAACTGAAAGATGAATTTGTTTATCCATTGTTTGATTTGTTCAGAATGTTGAACAATTTTGTATAATTATTTTGCATCTGTATTCATTCAAGAAACAGCTGTTAAAAGTAGAGAGATTGCAAAATGGCACTGCCCGAAGATGTTCTTGTTCATTCTACTAAGTTCCTTTTGATGTGATACCTACTGGCAGGGTTGTGTTTTGAATTCAACTTCTTTGACAGCCATCAGCCCCACTGACCAGTGGTTCTATATTCTGAAGAGGAGAGAGAAAAATATTTACATAATTCAGATTTTTCTTCAGCTACGGGATCGAAGGCCCCTGCCAACAGCGATCTAAATCAACACCATGCCAACATGTTCTATAGTCCGAAGGTCACTCAAACATCTGGCCCCACAGTCTTGTTCTTTAAGGTTTGTCACTGGGCAGCATCTGTTTATGGATTCTTTCTCAACTCCTCTTTGATCACTTTGACAGCAAAAAGAAGCTTCTATCACCCTTAATGTGTTAGTATAAAAATATCAAGACCATGAATCATTGTAAAACTGGTGAGAGATATTCCTCGTAGTGTTATTTTGATGTTTTCAGAACAATATTTTGTATGTGAGAGGCACAATGAGTTCCAGTTTAAATTAATTTACCCACAGGGCATTGCTCATTAAATGACTGAACTAGAGCGGCAATGTATCTTCATATATGTGAGACATGTACTCATTTCTAACAATTTCTAGCAAGAACTATTCAATTACATGCATTAACTGTCATGACTGAATCACGTCCATAATTTACCGTATGAATTCAATTCAATAATACCACATTCAGATTACCGCCAACAAGTCCCGGGGATTTCCATGCAATCTGACCAGTACCTTGTAAATAATCCCAGATTTCTTACCCGGGTCTTGGACACAGGTAAAATAAAGGGTCTCCATTCTAAAAAGTGCCTTTCCGGGTTTTACAAACCTGGGTAGTTTACTTTGAATAGTTAATTGGCTGTGTAAAAAACATGATTGCTGTTTACGTGCCAATCAAGAAAGAAAACCACAGTTCCAATTCTGTTGATTGGCAATTGGTCATGTTAGAGTGACCAAATCCAAGATTGGTCTGAAGGTACAGTATGGGGTCATTTGCATACAATGTTTGTCAAGAGCTCAGACTTTATAGTGGGCAGGTATTTACCAATATGTAATGTGAAAAAGTCCTTGTCCGGAGCCTAGAGCCAATAAAACTGCTTCCATGACTCGTGACTTCCATATCCTGTGACCAACATATGAAGACTAAACTCTTATATTTACCCATCTGTCCTGAGCCTAACCCAGCATCTTATGACCTCTACCAGCAACTCCTTTTGTCCTGACACAGAGTAGCAGTCCAGGGGAACCTTAACCAGACATCCAGAAGGTGGTTAGTAGTTAAATCAACAACAAGTTTAAATAAAATTAATGCCTAGGAAACTATGGCCTGAAGTTTAGGCCTTATTTGGAAATAGTTTTTTAATCTATTCTAAACCACATTATTGTACACTGGCCTTTCATTGTTGTTAGCATGTTCGGCTTTTATTGCATCAAGTTTCCAGTAAAACCTTTTAGTGACCCTGGTAGATGACACTTCATTGGGAATTATGATGTTACAGGATACAGGTTTTCTATTCATAATAATTTGCACGAGCACCGCGTAAGTTGACTACTCTACCACCGATCTTGCCCAGTGGTTCTCCTCCCAGTTCTCAGTAGGGTTAAACACTTGGGACTGCTCCAATGGAATATCCTCTACTCTGTCCAAGTCCTTGTATATGGCTTCCTCTTTCCATTGTTGGAACTTTTGAAGCAGCACAAGCTCTCCCCTTCCTTCTAATTGATATAT
Organism: Platyplectrum ornatum; assembly: GCA_016617825.1. Lineage (NCBI taxonomy): Eukaryota > Metazoa > Chordata > Amphibia > Anura > Limnodynastidae > Platyplectrum > Platyplectrum ornatum. Next base: position 57,543 of record JABWIB010002009.1, on the reverse strand, counting down.
CTCGAGTTGGTTTAAAATAGATAATCTCTGGCCATTCCCAGTTCTCGACAGAGTCCCCTGTCCACTCACTGGGAGATGGGCTTGTTTACAACCCTTCTTTCCCTCAATGGCATGTCTTTCACCTCCCCACTCTTAGACCTGGATTCGGCCCATTGGATTTACGGACACTCATCCTCTTTCCACTTTCTCTGCCGATTCTAGATCTACCTCCTTTTTTGTCAGCAACTCTGCAATCTCTCCAGATCTCAGTTGCCTTCATTCAGACCACGTCACCTCTCACACTAAATTTCTTCATGTCAATTAACCAATCCCATAACTAAATTAAAATGAGATGCGCGCGTTGTCAACTCGCACTACAGCAACAGTTCTAGAAACTTCTCTCTTTTCAACCAATTCCATCTTAGTATTACATCATGACTATATTTGGCGATGCAACAGGTCAACCAAATCAGATCATGTACACTAAATAAAACTGGAGATCCCCTGGAATACCAATACTGGGGTATCCTTATATTCTTATAACTTTTTTGGCACCAAAAGAGAAATTAAAAATTATCTCAGTAATGAACATCTACAGGTAGTAAGCTGTAGTATATAAGTTTTACTTCTGTAGGCACTCATGACTTAAGATGGCTATACATATGCAATAAATTGTTCCAATCGACCAGCTTTAGTGAAGAGTGGGCCAAATCATGTTGAATTGCAGGGGAGGTAAAAATTTGTTACAATCAGTATTAGAGTTGAGAGATGATGTTTCTTAGCCAAGTCTAAAAACAGTGTAACGATAACGCTGGTCAGTAACTGTGTGCCAAATGCAAAAATAAAGTATTCTACCTGCATGCAAACACTGACATTCATTTTACCTCCCCTGCAATTCACCATGGTTTTGCCCACTGTTTACTAAAGCTGGTCGATTGGAACAAATTATTGCATAGTGTTTTGCTTATTGCACAAAAATACTGACCAGCATTATTGTTACACTGTTATTAGACTTGTACTAGCAAACATCATCTCTCAACTCTAATACTGTTTGCAACAAATTTTTTACCTCCCCTGCAATTCATCATGGTTTTGCCCACTCGTCTGTAAGTTGTGAGGTCTGGATCTGGTCCATAGAGAGTTAATAGAAAAGTTGTTTTTTTTTTTTTTTTTTGTTCTTTTGCATATTTTTTTGAATGGTCCAAAAAAAAGCCATTACTCACAAATCATAAACTTCAACCAAGTTAACAATTGCGAACATTGACAGGTATTTCTTCAGCTTATTTAAATCTTGAAGTAGACAAAGCTTTAGGGGTTCTGTGCATCCTGGTTTAAAATCAGAGATGTTTAAATCATACAATAGACTTTTTTGAGTCCTCGTGAGCGGTTTTGACGTGTTCATAGTATTTTTTTTCTGTTATGCATTTGTCCCAATAAATTGACATTTATAATCCTAGGCATTGCCTACTTTTACATTGTCACTGCTTGTACTGTTTTGATTTGAAGTTTTCTGCCACTAAATATTTTTTTTCTGTCTTGTGGGAAATCAAATTGAGCTTTAAATCAACTACATTTACTGAATGTCTATTCCAACATTTTGAAATGAACACATTTCTGTGTGACAAGTTACATTTTTAGAAGGCCTAGAGCAGACATTTTTGTGCTTTGCTCTTCAATCACATTTACTGAGAAATGTTGAACTTGTATGTACTGGCAGAGATGGCAGGAGGGTCCCCTAAGCATTTACTTACAACTTTTTTGGTTAAAAAGAACATTGTTAAAAAAGGCAATTGCATACACTGTGAATGTGAATAACCAGGTGGAAAGAAGTCTTTACAATGCAATGTACACTTCAGATTAGTTATAGAGATGAATTGTATAATTTCTCTAGACAGAACTAGATTAGGCTTTATCCTGTGGAAGAGATTACTATACTTTGAAGTCATCCAGCAAACCATTTGTGAAGCTGAATATTTAGTTTTATTATTTTGTTAGTCATTGATTTAATAATATCATGTTATCTGTAAACTACTAATTGTATACTGGGCACATCCAGAAATCTACATTTTCCTTTTTATTAAATATAAAATTAAGAAGGGGGGGTGGACTAAGATGCTTGTTTAATGTGGTAGATGTATTTATTGCATTATAAGACAGATGGCAGGATAATAACAAGTCTCAAAATTATTTTTGCTGCTTCTGAATTTTTATTGAGCATACACATGTCAGATGTATTAGAGCTTTAGATTATTGACCCCCAAATGCACTAAACATTGCAAGTGTTTTAATGTAAATGATCAATTAATACAAAACTTTAAGAATTGTAATAAACTATGCAGTACATATATCACCTTTTCTCTCCACCATTATAGGCGGGCTGCTGACACAATAACTTAATCCTTTACACTATCATTATTCGACTTAAAAATATATATATAAGTACAGCGCTAGATGTCCTCAAATAATAAATATTACGTTTCTTCAAGTGTCACTGGCAATACTGGGCATGAGATATGCAGTTCCAGACGTATACAACGACCCTTTTGACATCCCTATATGAATATACTAGTTGATTGCTAATTCATGTTCTCGTTGCTGGTCATACTATAGGATTTATCCTTATCTATATTGCTGCAGCCCATGACACTTTTTATTGTGCTTTGTTATATTTATTGATCTATTGATTTTTTTTTTAGTAAAGGTTTTCAATTTTAAATTAACCACTTGCTTCGGTGTATTACTTATGTATCGGCCATATTGAGTTTTGAGTTTTTCTTTTTATTTATTTGAGGACATCTAGCGATGTACATATATATATATATATACAGTATATATATATATATATATATATATATATATATATATATATATATTTACTTATTTTGGGGAGTCCACCTAACTCCTATCAGTACAGCAGCTTTCTGGTTCTCATAGTCAATATTATTTATATATTTTTACATTATGTCTGGTGAGTGGCTGTTGAGCGCAGGGGTTGGATTCCCGTTTTTTCTGGTTTCCGATTTAATCATTATTAGACTTAGCTGCATAATCATTCATGTTCACTATTGAATGATTTGTCACACCAAATGCACCAACATGTTAATAAGAACTGCCACCATCACATTTAGACACGCCTAATATAAGTTTTAAGTTATATGATCTACGGTATCAAACTGGATCCAGACTTCTAATTCTTTTATTTTCCATAAGGTTGGGTTGAATTTGGCTGTTTTTGTGCCAAAAAAAAAATTCTGTATGATTACTAATCTCACCTGTGAGAGTGATACTCTTACAAATAACTACATTTATAATACTAAAGTTTAATGTTCCACCTATTGTCCTAATGATTTGTGTTAGAGCTATGACTTGAAGCGGACAGTACTTGACAAGGTAATATTGTGGGCCTATTGCAGTGAAACTTATCTTGAACTCATTGTTTATGGTGATAGTCACCGACCGTCTCATTCAAATATATGGTCGAGGTTTGTTCTATGAAATGTATATGATTTTGTTAAATTATAAGTTTTTAAAATTTATCATTAAGGTTTATATTTTATGCACAGTTTTAAATATTTCTGTTTGATTTGATATTGTATATTTGGTGGCTAAATGTTGATGCAACTTGTGCTTTTTTTTTTTTTTTAGTTCTGATGTTTAGCCATAATATTAAACAGTATGTGATATGTGATTGTGTTAGTCACCTGTGTTACTCAGACAGGAAGGCACTAGTCCGCAGAGGTATTATGTTTTACAAATTTAAGCCATTTAATCGCATGTGTATGTAGTGCACTTAAGCATAATATATTTAATCAAATTTACTAACAGATCTTTCTTTGTGTGACATTATTTAGGCTGGTTGTTCAAATATAACTTCCTCCCTGTCTAATTAGGATGCTTTAACTTTAACTTTTTGATTTAATTATTTTTTGTATAGTAATATACTGGTAACCAGTATTCTCTACTGGAAGGCATGACGTGTTGTGACATGATGATGTTGTGATATGCGTTTTGTATTAACCATGTTTGAAACAAACGGTGACCCTTCCATCTCCATGATTTGAGTCCACTGAATCTAAGCATTAAGTTAATTTTCCCCTGGATTTGTGAGCGGTGTCCTCCTTACCCTGCGGAAATGCTGTGAAGTATACAGGTTTTGACCAAATGACAGCACATGGAGGGTGAAATTAGATGCATTAAATTAGAATATGACACAAAAAACCCTAACTTATTATCCCTCACAATTCTACTAGAATTTGCCTGATCGGTAACCAGTATTTACCCTATTTCTGAGGCCAAATGTCAGGGGCATGGGAAATATGTTTCAAATGTGATTTATAAGCTGTTCATTTCTAACATACTATGTAATTAAATGTAGGAATTGTTTTTTTTTTTTAAAGCATGCTATATTAATATAAATATTAATATAATTTAAACGATGAAATGACTTTTTCAGCAGATTTATAAATTTATTTTAAAAGAACCATTGCTATAATTTACTTATTCTCATATGTTCTTGTAGTCAGCGGAAAACAAGGAGTTAATTTAATGACATGAATTTCTGTGCAGTGTATGATAGGGGTAAGCTGGTGATCTCTTGATCTTTGATTACATGCTGGCTAGTAAATATCTTATGATTAATCAAAATGGCTTGTTCTGCATGTAGTGTAAGTCACCTTCACAGATGGGATGTAGCATCAGAGCTGCGTTTGAATGTTTGTATTAATCCTGTCTAAAATAGACATGCTCTGTGTCGCAGAGTTTAAATCGGATTGTGCCTGCTAAACAGCTATTATAAGAAAAAGGAATTTTGACTTCCAAATATGAAAAGACCTACATAACATTAACACATCATTTTAGTTAACCATTTAGATATCTTTTTTTACTCTGTTTAAAATGTTGAACTTGTAATATAGTCTATAAGACAATATAAAAGCTGGTAAAGCTGAAATAAATGATATTTTTGTTATTAATTTAAAAAATGTTAAGCTTATTTCGCAACATACTGCTAGAGATCAATGGAACATCTCTTATTAAAGAGAGTTTTTGAATCCCAATTATCTAAATCCGTTATAATTGCCTTATGACAGAGCACTTCTTTTGACATGCTAAATGCCCGTCTGTCATGAGCATGAGCTGTGATGAGATAACATTATGCACCTTTTTTATTTGTTTTATATTACAGAGATGTTTCTCTAAATTTTCTAATTTCGAAGTTTTTTTTTAGAAAATTGCATATATAATCAGATCACTGGACCGTATCAAGACTCCAGTACAATAGGATATTTACACAGATTGTGTAACTACAAGGTATGAAACTGCATGTGTGAACATGGCAGTTACACATCATAACACAATTTAAAAGATTCTGGATTCCATGACAGAATCCAGTGGCACCCAATGGTGTCACCCGATGCAGTTGGTGTCATCTGATGCAGTACCTGATGGTGTCACCACCATGGACCTTTATTGCACCCCTCATATAAGTGTAACCACCACTGCTGTCCCCATGTACGTTGTAGTCATCAATGCACTTCCGCTCCATATATCTAAACCATCACTGCCTCAGGCTCTTTCTAAAATTTGACATTACTTTGTGTACCACCACCTGCTTACAAGTACCAATCCCGCATACATCTCTAAACGCCATGTTCTCTTTACAAGCCACAGCCTACAGAGAAACACCCAGTCCTTCCCTGAATACCAGGCTCTCCTCAACTACCACCACCTCCATGCCAGCCTATTCCTCACAAAATAAACTTTCTAATCCCTGCGTGTTTTTTTGCTTTTTTTCCGCCCTGCATCCATCAAGTTTTTCCCCAGATAACCCCCTGACAATTATATTCTCTATTTTTCTATCTTCATGTCAACTATTACATAACAGTTTTTACTTACACAACCCGTCATAATTCTATTTTACTCTCTTGGTGTGATTTCAGTTATAAAGGCACTGTCACTTCCAGCATGCCAGCTGTTACTTACAAAACATCTATGTTCACTTTTCCCCTCACATACATCCTTCACAAGACATTTACATAGATAAGCTTTTATCTTACCTGCAGCCTGGAAAACAGTGAATACAATGTATTGTACCAAGGTACATGCAGACAACGCTATGCGGTATTTCATTCGTCCTACCCGTTCAAGAGTTAAATATAATAGGTCTCGCAGTTCAGTTTTTTTTAAATATAATAGGTCTCACAGTTCAGTTCTTTTATATTGCAGTACTTTTAGTTGGTAAATGCAGTGGCTGAATGGAACATTACAGTCTCTGTGCCACTGCCACTTACCGCTGTATACAATGTGACTGAGTTATGTGACGTTGATGTCGCGGGGTCTATCAGCAAATATAATTCAGCCACAACCTTGCTTAAACCTCCGCAGTTTCCTCTGGGTGATGCTGATTTAACCTTGGGGTCAGCATCACTGTGATGGAGGAGGAGCTGGGAGCTCTGTGTTTGTTATGCAGATCTTAATTATTTTAGCAGCTTACATATTAAGTAACTTTGTCTTTTAATTTCTCCAAAAGGTATGACAGTGTAAAGCATTTTCACCAGATACAGTCCACACCCCCCTTATGACACTACTGATGGAATCCATTATGAAGGCAGGGCATAACAAACCATTTAAATGTCAAGTCCACATTATATTTGTCTGCACCATAAGAATTTGGAGGACATGTTAATCCGGTTCATCGTTATTATTTTAGCATGTCTCAATGTGTAACTTCATAAAAAGTCATTCTGAGTACTGTAACTGTTTTTTTGTTTTTATTTGTAGGAGAGACGGTGAACCCCCTTTAGATAATGGATGGTTGCCTTTCTTGGGTGTAGCTTACCAGTTCAGAAACAATCCCTTAAAATTCCTAATTTCTCAACAACAAAGACATGGAGATATCTTCACAGTCCACCTTGCTGGTAAGGGATGTTACGTCATTTACTTTTCATATCAGTATGTAAAATTTCATTAACAGTAATTAAATAAACAAATCAACATAAAAATAATACAAGGTTATTGTCAATACATTCTTAAATTGATTATATATTTGTGTGTGTGTATGTGTGTATATATATATATATATATATATATATATATATATATATATATATATATATATATATATATATATATATATATATATCATTTAACTTTACATATAAAAATGTTCACTCCTAATTATTTTCAATTAAAAATTTTCAAAAAAATGGACAGGTATTTTTCTCTCTGTTCTCTTTTAGAAGGAATGATGAAATATCGCATTGCTTCTAAACATTATGGTCGACAGTGAAGATTAAGATTGTTTTACATGCTTTAGTATTTTCATTTATTTAATGAATATCTTAAATGCAGTCAGTGAGAGCATCTGGGATGTTCATCGTTAATCAGAAATTTCAATTCTCTCTAAGAGATAATACTAGTAAAGTATTTATTGAAAAAAAAATTCTGCTTAAACTGCTGACCCTGAATATCACAGAATGAAGTTTGCTTGTGTGTTGTCCAGTGCTATGGTTTCATTATTTTTGCACCAGAGCCTGGATACAGGTCCTGTCAACAATTTTGATCAATAGATATTGTTTTAATTATCAATCTCCAAAGTAGTTCATTTGGAAAATGCGGACCGAAGCTTAGAGATCCTGGCATCGCCCCGTACCCGTGATGCGATTTTGCTGATTGTACTTTCCAACGGGATGAGCAACTGATTGTCACTGTAAGAAGGCACAAGGGACATGGATGTCATCTTAATAAAGAAATTAAAAAGCACATCTTTCCATGAGAAACCATGTAAATTCCTGACCTGTCGCAGAAAATAGTTCTCTAATTGGTTTTGTGTGGTGGTGCAGCAGAATCATTTTCCCCAGACGTCATCCTGGCGAAGCACTACTGTACATCATTGTCAACAGTTCACTGAAATCTTCCTAATAAGAGGCCGATTACGTAAATTTGATAGTCCCAAGAGAAGGGAAAAAGCAAGATATAGTGCATGATAGTATTTCCAAAGACATTATTTTGTATAAGGATCAAGAGAAAGTAGACAGGTCTCTAAATATCTTCAGGGATCTCAGTGTTGCATCTTGTCCTTTGTAGAAATGACACACTGCATATGGGGTTTTGGAATGAAACATTTCAGCTTAGATTAGCCTGGATGCCTCTTTTGTAAGTAATGGTCCTCTGCTTGCACCATTCTACGGGGCTAGAACAGTACCTGGGAAGAATTTAAGCCTACCAGGCTACAAGCATTTTTGTCTATAATTGGTGTTTTTGTAACAAATGAAGCGGAAGAGAATTGTTGCCTTGCCTTTTGGTTTCATCTCTGCACGGCAGGGTGAAATACAAGCCTCATTCGGTTAAACATGATCCCTTTGTGACATTCCGCTGTCAGACCTAAGCATTAGGCATTTAATAAAGTTTTCCACAGTATGGTTCAACATTTTGTCTATTTGTCGCGTGTCACTATAAGATCACAGCAGCGTATATCTCAGGTAAGTCTCTGAAACAAAACAAACCTTTTAATATCTGTTCACAAAAGGGTTGTGGGAAAAAATGATACACCCTCGGAATGATGATACTTCCTGTAACAGCCAAGTCATGAATAGTACCATCCCTTACATGTAATTGCATGTATAGTGATCTTCCAAAATACTGGTAAAGGACTTTTACATGATTAAGGGAATTTCAGCTCTGCTTTCCATGATTGTTAAAGTGCTACTTGGCTGTGACTAAATACTTGGCTTAAGCTCACTAGACTCTAGGACGCCCCTGAATACAAGTAATTTTGGTTCATGTAGCAATCCAATGAGTGCAAAGTGTTCCTCGTTCACCAATGGATGGCTATGTAGTTCTAAAGGAAGTGACTGACTGAAAACATATTGTTCTCCAATGCACCACATAAACAGAATGTTAAACATCTCCCATTCTGAAACAAGAAAAGGCAAAAGTTGGAAAGAGCTATAAAAGTTTCTAAACGTGGTAATTGATTAGAAATGAGTATTTTCATCGTATTGCTATCGTAGATCCCAGTGGAAAAGATCGACTTTCTTGAGCCAATAACAGAGGACCCAGTGATAAGGGATAAGCTGTTATTAAAAAGGCACATAAACAAAACTTTAATGACTGAAAGAGCAGACCTCAAGCCAATAAATCATATGTACAGTACACAATGCAGCTCTCTATAGCGCTGATGAATTATTCATGTTGGAATTGTCTTTTTGTATATTCGTTTATCTTCATTTTTAGATTGCTGAATAAATGTTAATTTGTATTAAGTTAATGTTGATGGATTGCGTAGCTTCCAGCCTTTAGGCCAGGGCAGTTACCTGTAAGATTTCACTGGTTTTATTAGATGGATTTGATCCATCTATATGACACTATATGACACAAGCCTTGCTGATTTTATTCATGTGCAAAGTAAATAGATTTTCCTGTCGCCCAGATGGCAGCACACACCATTGGGGAAAACGATAGGTTCCTATTGGTCCCGGCAGGAAGAAGAAAGACACCGGCAGGTACATAAGTCCCTCCCTATCCTGCCCTCAGTGTCTTTTTTTTCTTCCTGCGGTCCTGTGGGCAGGATGTGTTTTTTTCAGCAGGGCTTACCCAGGGGATAGCGGAGCGGAGCGTAGCTCCCCCGCGACTGTTCTGCCAGGCGGGGACTTGTGCTGTGCGGCAGTCTCCTTCCTCCGAGACTCGCGTGCTGCTCCATGTAACCCGCCCCTACCTTGCGGCCGAGGGCGGGTTAGAAGTGACATCATCCAAGTCACTGGACGTCCACCCGTATTTATCCGGCTGTGAAAACGGAGTTTGACGTCAGACGCAGTGCGCCGGCAGCTCTTAAAGGCACAGTGCCTTGTTTGACATGTGCGCCAGATTAGAAATGGATAAGGAAAGCATGTCTCAATCCAGGAAATCCAGGTAAACCCTGGCTAATGATTTTTTTTTTTCTGATCTGATTCTGGCAAAAGCAAAACTGACTTAAGGTCTAAACACAAAAGGCAGCAAGAGATGCTCCCTGTGTGATATAGGGATGAGCGGGTTCGGATCCCAGAGATCCGACAGNTCCGAATCTCTGGNATCCGGGGCGAATCCGGGCAGGCTCGGGGGGTGCCTCCTCGGTTCCGAGCAGGAACCGAGGCAAAACCCCGTCCCTGTGACGTCGGATCTCGC